>PVKV010003967.1:0-126824 GCA_004027835.1 Alouatta palliata | reverse complement strand
ATAAGACAAAGAAGAGCATTATATAATGGTAAAGGGATCAATGCAACAAGAAGAGCTAACTATCCTAAATATATATGCACCCAATAGAGGAGCACCCAGATTCATTAAGCAAGTTCTCAGAGACCTAAAGAGACTTAGACTCCCACAAAATAATAGTGAGAGACTTTAACACCCCACTGTCAATATTAAACAGATTGAGACAGAGAATTAAACAAGGATATTCTGGACTTGAACTCAGCTCTAGACCAAGCGGACCTAATAGACATCTACAGAACGCTCCACCTCAAATCAACAGAATATACATTCTTCTCAGCACCACATTACACTTATTCTAAAATTGACCACATAATTGGAAGTAAAAACACTCCTCAACAAATGCAAAAGAAGAGAAATCATAACAAACAGTCTCTCAGACCACAGTGCAAACAAATTAGGACTCAGGATTAAGAAACTCACTCAAAACTGCAAAACTGCATGGAAACTGAACAACCTGCTCCTGAATGACTTGTGGGTAAATAATGAAATTAACGCAGAAATAAATAAGTTCTTTGAAACCACTGAGGACAAAGACACAACATACCAGAATCTCTGCGACACAGCTTATTTAGAGGGAAATTTATAAGTATTTAGAGGGAAATTTATAAGTATTTAGAGGGAAATTTATAGCACTAAATGCTCACATCAGAAAGCTGGAAAGATCTTAAATCAACAGCCTAACATCACAATTAAAAGAACTAGAGAAGCAAGATTAAACAAATACAAAATGCAGCAGAAGACAAGAAATAACTAAGATCAGAGCAGAACAGAAGGATATAGAGGCACGAAAAACCCTTCCAAAAAATCAATAAATCCAGGAGCTGTTTTTTTGAAAAGACCAACAAAATAGATAGACCACTAACCAGAATAATAAAAAGGAAAAGAAAGAAGAATCAAATAGACACAATAAAAAATGATAAAGGGATTATCATCACTGATCCCACAGAAATACAAACTCTCATCAGAGGATACTATAAACACCTCTAGACAAATAAACTAGAAAATCTAGAAGAAATGTATAAATTCCTGGAACATATACCCTCCCAAATCTAAATGAGGAATAAGACAAATTCCTGTATAGACAAATAACAGGTTCTGCAATTGAGGCAGTATTAATAGCCTACCAACTAAAAAAAGTCCAGGATCAGATGGATTCACAGCCAAATTCTACAAGAGGTACAAAGAGGAGCTGGCACCATTCCTTCTGAAATTATTCCAAACAGTAGAAAAAGAGGGACTCCTCACTAATTCATTTTATGAGGCCAGTATCATCCTGATACCAAAACCTGGCAGAGACACAACAAAAAAGAAAATTTCAGGCTAGTATCTCTTATGAACATTGATGCGAAAATCCTTCGTAAAATATTGGCAAACCAAATCCAGCAGCATATCAAAAAGCTTATCCACCATGACCAAGTTGGTTTCATCCATGGGATACAAGGCTGGTTCAACACATGCAAATCAATAAATATAATCCATCACATAAACAGAACCAATGACAAAAAACACAAGATTATCTCAATAAATGCAGAAAGGATCTTTGATAAAATTCAACACCCCTTCATACTAAAAACTCTCAATAAACTAGGTATTGATGGAATGTAACTCCAAGTACAGAGCTATTTATGACAAATCCATAGCCAATATCATACTGAACGGGCAAAATGTGTAAGCATTCCCTTTGAAAACTGGCACAAGACAAGGATGCCCTCTCTCACCACTACTATTCAACACAGTATTGGAAGTTCTGGCCAGGGCAAACAGACAAGAGAAAGAAATAAAGATATTCAAATAGGAAGAGAGGAAGTCAAATTGTCTCTGTTTACAGATGACATGATTGTATTTACAGAAAACCCCATCATCTCACCCCAAAACGCCTTCAGCTGATAAGCAACTTCGGCAAAGTCTCAGGATACAAAGTCAAGCTACCATTGACTTTGTTCACAGAACTGGAAAAAAAAAACACCTTAAACTTCATATGGAACCAAAAGAGAGCCTGCATAGCCAAGACAATCCTAAGCAAAAAGAACAAAGCTGGAGGCATCACGCTACCAGACTTCAAACTATACTACAATGCTACAGTAATCAAAACAGCATGGTATTGGTACCAAAAGATATGGACCAATGCAACAGAACAGAGGCCTCAGAAATAACACCACACTTCTACAACCATCTGATCTTTGACAAACCTGACAAAAACAAACAATGGGGAAAGGATTCCCTATTTAATAAGTGGTGTTTGAAAAACTGGCTAGCCATGTACAGAAAACTGAAAGTGGATCCCTTCCTTACATCTTATACAAAAAGTAACACAAGATAGATTAAAGACTTAAACTTAAGGCCTAAAACCATAAAAACCCTAGAAGAAAACCTATGCAACACCATTCAAGACATAGGCATGGGCAAAGACGTTATGACTAAAACACCAAAAGCAATGGCAACAAAAGCCAAAATTGATGAATGGAATATAAATAAACTAAAGAGCTTCTGCACTGCAAAAGAAACTATCATCAGAGTAAACAGGTAACCTACAGAATTGGAGAAAATTTTTGTAATCTATCCATCTGATAAAGGGCTAATATCCAGAATCTATGAAGAACTTAAACAACTTAATAAGAAAAAAACAAACCCATCAAAAAGTGGGTGAAAGATATGAAGAAACACTTCTAAAAAAAAGACATTTATGCAATCAACAAACATATGGAAGACAGTTCATCATTACTGGTCATTAGAGAAATGCAAATCAAAACCACAATGAGAAACCATCTCACACCAGTTAGAATGGTGATCATTAAAAGGTCAGGAAACAACAAATGCTAGAGAGGATGTGGAGAAGTCAAAATGCTTTTACACTGTTGGTGGGAGTGTAAATTAGTTCAACCATTGTGGAAGACAGTGTGGCGTTTCCTAGAACCAGAAATGCCATTTGACCCAGCAATCCCCTTACGGAATACATAGCCAAGTGATTAAAAATCATTCTGCTATAAAGACACATGCATATATATGTTTATTGCAGCACTGTTCACAATAGCAAAGACTTGGAACCAATCAAAATAGCCATCAATGATAGACTGGATAAAGAAAACGTGGCAAATATATACCATGGAATACTATGCATCCATAAAAAAGGATGAGTTTATGTCCTTTGCAGGGACATGGATGAAGCTGGAAACCATCATTCTCAGCAAACAGACACAAGCACAGAAAACCAAACACCACATGTTCTCACTTGTAAGTGGCTGTTGAACAGTGAGAACACATGGACACAGGTGGGGAACATCACACACTGGACATTTTGGGGGGGTTGGTGACTAGGGGAGGGATAGCATTAGGAGAAATACCTAATGTAGATGATGGGCTGATGGCTGCAGAAAACCACCATGACACCTGTATATCTATGTAACCAACCTGCATGTTATGCACATGTACCCCAGAAGTATAATTTTTTTAAAAAGTCAAATATACAGCGATAGAGGTTACAGGGATGGAGTAGGACCAGGAAATGAGAAGATGTGGGTAAGGGACACAAAATAGCAGATATGTAGGATGAACAAGTCTAGAGATCTAAACATGAGGACTGTGGTTAATGATAGTGTATTGTATTGGCGATTTGGACTAAATGAGTAGATTGTAGCTGCTCTTGCCAAGAAAACAAACAACAACAAAAAAATTAGTGCTAATATGAGATGATGGATATGTGAATTCGCTTCACTATAGTAATTACTATTTACACGATCTCATAACGTCATGTTGTATATCTTAAATATATACAATAAAATTTATGTAAGAAATCCAGAAAAAATTATCTTTCACTAATTTCATATATTGCATATTGATGGCTGAGTCTTTGTCCATAATAAGCATATATCAGTTAAATAGTAATTGTAATACAGATATACCCTCTTCATTTATTTTTATTACTTAAAATTATTACATTTTCTGATGTAAATACATAATCCATAATTGACATTTTAATGACTGCATTATATTCCGTTGAGTTGGTGTGCCCTATTTATTTACCCAGTTGTCAGACATTTAAGCTGTAATGAATAGTTTATACCTTCTTTTTATGTTAAAATATTTCTTCACAATAAGACATAGATTATTAAATCAAAATTATAAATCATTTATTGTCTCTAAAAAAGCCCAAATTTCTATGACCACTCGTCTAATACGTATATACACTTTTATCACAATGCCACTAGTACTTTATATTATTATTTTTAAAGAAGGTATTTTCTAATTTTAAAGGTAAAAAATTGAGACTTGCTATTGTGTGATTTTTTTTTAAAGCTTTTCAACGGCAAGTGCTAATAATTCTTTGATTCTTTGTGAATGCAGCATTTATAAGAACTTACTTGCTTACAAGGCCTTGTTTGCTGGTGCACCCAGGCAAGTTGTTTAATCCATTTGTACTTCTGTTTCCTAGCTATAGAATGGGAATAATAAAGTGTTTATCTGGCTAGTTTGTTGTGAGGATTAAATGAGTTAATTAATAGAAAATGCCTAAAATGGGGTCTGAAACACAAAAATCACACAATTTATGTTAGATGCTATTTTTATTTCTGTTGTTACCATCAGTAGAACAAGTAATGACATTAATTTGATGAAACAAAGGATTAAAATTTCTGTTTCCTATTGTGAGAATTGACAGTCGAAATCATTTGCGATACAAGTATTTTCTCTAAGTGATTTACATATCTACTGTCTTGATTATTAAGACTACATAGCCACAATTAATGTACGATTTTGAGGAGGTTCTTCATCTCCTTTGTCTCCATTTCTTCATCCACTAAATATGAGAATGGACACACCCTGCAAGATGCTTGTGAGGATTTGAAAGAACATTCATAATTACATGCAGATAATTTAATCTTCTTAAATGCTAATATAAGAATTATCTTAGGAAGACTTTCTTTTTTCAGAAATTGCCATATTAACCATCTTGAGGTGGGCTTCAAGGCTTTCAAGAAAAAAGGGAAACCACTTCGCATGAGAAAGAGAAGCAATTTGTTACTGAGAAGGAGAGGAGAGGAGAGTGATAGAACTGGGGAGGCCAAAAGATAGCCAGGGCTTTGCAGGGAGATCCTGTATCACCCGGTGACACTCCAAAATTTTCCATGTAGTTCCTATTTCTACAGTACCTGTAGAGTGAATTTATTTTAGGGAGATGGACTCAGCAATCAATATAATTTTGTTTTTTGATTTTAGTTTGATGTGGGACAGTACAAAGAGAGCCCCTCAGGGACCCAGAGCTTCGTAAAGGGGTATGTAGACACAGACGACCAAAGGTTAATAGGAGTATTCCTGTTAAGGCTTTGGTTATCCCAATGTCGTAGATTAGAGAGAGCTCAAGGTACAGGGAGGCCCGAGTTAACATCAGGAGTATATCTACGTAAAACCCAGGGCAGTATCTGGTGTATGAGAATTAGTTGCTCGATAAATTGCAGCGTAATATTTAACATGAACATTCTTTCTTACATTTGACAGGCAACTATGCATTTTTACATACATTATTTAACCTCATTTAATCTTCACAATAATTTTGGCATATTTGGGACAAATATTTTCCTCAATCTGTTGTTTTCCTTTTCATTTTACTTATGATATTTTTTCATTGTGCCCACATTTGAAAATTGTATGTAATTGAATACGTCAATCTTTTTCTTCGTGATTTCTTTTGTTGCTTCAAACCTTAGAAAGCCATCATTTCTCCAATAAATCAGTAAGCACTCAACTGTATTTTCCCCTAGTCATCTGATGATTTTATTTTTAATCTTTTCTGAAAAGTTTAACTCTACAAGTATTTTCATAAAAGCAGATATAGTGAAACAGGAATAAATTACATTTAGTGAACTAAAAAAGTTTACAATAGCTAGTTGTTAGAGGATTTACATGTCATACATATGTGTGTCTCCATGTATATGTGTAACCACAATGACCTCGTGAGATATGCGTTACTGAACCCATTTTACAGAAAATAATTCCGACACTTTCTGAGTCCTTACCTCCTGCAAGGCTCTCTTTTAAGCACTTTGCAGTTTGTCTTTACAACAGCTCTATCACATGGCAGGGTTATTATTTTCATTTCACATGTGAAGAAACTAAGGCATGGAGCAGCTAAATCATTTGGTCAAGGTCACAGTCCTGGGAGAGGACAGTGCCAAGATTTATACCCTGTCAGTCTGACTCTGGAGCTATCTGCTTAGCTACTTCCACACACAGAAACACTGTAGCTCCCAGGGACTGAGCTAGTCTCGTTAGGTGGGTCTGATCATACAGTCCAGCGTTTTGTTTTCCTTTTTTTTGTTTTTTACAACTATACCTCTGCATCAGTCCCCTACTCCCTCCAGATTGGATAGTGGAGATGGCAATGTCATTAACACACAGATATCCTGCTAATTGCACTTCACATTTTGAGATATGAATATAAACCAATCTATAAGGCAAGAGAGAACAAAACACTCAGAAAAGCAGAAGCTACAGTGAGTGCAAATGTGCTTCTCAATGCTGTTTCCACTCAGGGGTTTATGTGCCTGGTAAAAATTAAATGGCTATGTGATAAATTGACCATGAGATAAAGCAATTTTCAAGGGAATAGTGAAGGGAGGAAAAAGAATGATTAAGAAAATGGGACTAACTGCGTGAGAAAAGATTAAAGGAGTTAACTGTGTATAGCTGAGCTTGGTAAAGGCAGAAGGGAAAGTGAACCATCAACAAATATTCAAGCCCAAGAAGGTTGAAAGTTAATTCCGAAGAGTAGGACAAGAATTGTTTCATATGGTCTAGTCATTACTCAAATTAAAAAAAATTAATAGGAAAAGAGAAGCAAAATCAGTAACCAGATACTTTACAAAGTATTCACATAACAACCTGGTAATATCATCAACAGCAAGAGCAGCTAGGGGTGGGGTGGGAGAAATGGGAGCTGCTGGGTCCTAGGTGGTCATTTTGTTTCACAAGGCAGCTTCCAGAAAGTCCCTGCTCTCTTAACATGAGGGACTGAATGATTTCTCCTTCCTCTCTCACACCATGCACCTCCTTGCTCTCCATGTTCCACCCACCTTGCTCTTCGCCCAGCTTCTTGACCAAGCCTAGCCTATGTCTCCTAGAGGACTTTCTTGCCTGTTATTCCCTCTTCCTAGAAAAAACAGTTGGTGTATTCATTGTCATCCTTAGTATCTTACCAGGTCCTCCTCTAACATCTTTCCCTTATTTATTTCCCGTAACTCTATACGATAGGCTTTCTTATTGCTCCCTTTTTATAGATGTGGAAACTAAAGAGCAGAGAGTTTAATAGTGCGCCCCCTCCTAGACAGCTGGATTTATTTATTTTTCCATTTTCTCTTCATCTTTTCAACTTTTATTCATTCCTCAGTCTCACCTTAAAGTGACTTCTTTAAGGAAGACTTACCTGACCACCACATCTCAACTATTTCATACTCTCAAAGCAGCCTTCGCAAAATTTTTACCGCATAACATTTCCATTTGCTTAGCAACTTTCTTTCCTGCAGGTTCTAAGCTCCATGGGAGGAGGGACAGTGGTCTGCTTGAAGTGCCTCGCACATAGTACGTACTCAACAAACATTTGTGGAATAATTGAATGTGTATGAATTAATACTAATCGTAACTGGAATAATAAAGGGGATGCCCTGTTCTCTTCTGTGGCCAATCTGCATCTGGATTGTTTTAGAACCGATCTGTCTGTATTTTATACAGTAAAAATCTACCACTTTGCCAAATAAACCAATAGAAATGTGTTCAGAGGAGAGTAATGAGTATCTAACGATGGCTCTGAGGGTTTCAGCTCAGAGCTATGTCTTTTAAGGAACAGTTGATGAATGAGAACTGTTTACTCTGGGGGAAATGGGCTATGGAAATACGTATAATTATTTTAAATATCTGAAGAAATCTATGTGCTGAACAAATAAAATGACCAATTGCCCCAGTTCATTTAATCTGCTTACCAATACCTAATACCTTCCTACCATCCTCCAAAAAAATTGAATAGAAAAAACAATTTCATAAACAATTACTTTTTAGACCAAGTATATGGAATAATCCAAAGGAAAAAGGGTTCTGACAACTAGGAATATAAGTTTTACCTTGACTTTGAGGGATACCAACCTGGGCGCAACACAGATTGACATCTCATAAAAACCAGGAGTATTTTTGAATAGTCAAGGTTCAGCTGAATTGTACCTCATCAAAACGTAAATTCAAAACAGTTGCCCAGAGTTTTGCTGTGGATGTCTTCTATATATAATCATATTTGATTATGTGGGCTTTCAATTATTTGTGGAGCCCAAAGAGCAGCCCCAGGATATTTAAGAATCAGCAATTAGCTCAGTAGGTAAGTGCTATACCTAGAGGGCCATCAGTTTTGAGGAGCTACCCGATTTAACCTGAATTTTACATAAAAGTTACACTTACATAAGGAGTACTAATTCCTTAGCCTTGTGTTCAAGCCCTCATATTCTGACCTCTAATGTTCACACTACACAACAAATCCTTTTGTTAGATTAGTAGGCTACTCCTTGGGTATCAGGTATGTTCTCCCTTCTATTCTTACCATTCCTTTCCCTGATTGCTTATCTAAATCCTCATGAGCCTTAGATCCTACTTAAGCCATCTTCAGATCTCTCCAGCCCAAACATCTAAGTCTTTTATGATATACCTTAGCTCTAAATTGTGATAAACTCATCTTAGCACTAAATTAGATAATACCATGCAAAGTGCTTTACCAATGTATGATCTGTTTTACCTTTCTGAAAACGTTAGTTTCTAATTGAAGGCTATGTGTATCTTTTGTTTTCAAAACCCAGTAGGGTACTATGCAAAAAAAAAAAAAAAAAATTGTTGAATGAATCTATAATGAATTTGAATCGACAAACAAAAGTATCTTTTATACACTTTAAATATTTTATCAAATTGTATTTATTAATATTCCAATTCACTTCAAAAGGATTTGCAGTAGAGCACCAAAAAGGCAAACATACATTACAGTTTCTGGAACTAAAAAGATCAAGCTGTGAAAAGAAGAAACATCAGGATATGTTAGCCATAAGACTTAATATTGGATGAACATTAAACTTGGTTCTGAGTCTCTTGATAGCCAAGGAGATACATGATATGTTTCATTAACTGTTTTGATCTGCTAAAATGTAGTAGACTGATTTTTTATCATTTTTCTTATATAAATTCCAATGCAAACTTATCTCTGGAGATGTTACATAAAGGGTCACTACCTAAAACAATAAATAACGTTTTCAATACTTTTTACAACAAATACATAAGTGAACTTCATACGGGTTTTTCTTCTGATATTTGGTAAAGACCAGAGGTATAATTGAGACTAGTTAGAGATGTAAACACATAACACAATATTTAGATAAAATCCTAGATAAAATGCACGTGCGCACACACACACACACACACACACACACACTTACACAGAGAGAGAGAAAGAGTATTTTTGTTCTCAATTGGGCTTTAGAGAGAAACAATTTAGGGAGTTTTTTAATATCTTCATTCTTTGTCATTGGTTTTTCATTTTATGACTAACTTATAAAGCTTAGCTGCTGGGATCGTTATCAGCTACTTCTCTGTTCTTAATAACTTTATACTCATAAGATTTACATTTATTGGTAATAATTAGGCAAATTAACATTTATTCTTAGAGTCTACAAGATATCTTACTATCCATTATTGAACGTGATCCTCACAAGAACATTAGATAAGTGCTATTACTATCTCCATTTCTTACATAAGAAAATGTACTGGATGTGAAGTGAACAGATACCTGAGTTCAGTCTGCATGCATAATGTATACATTAACAAGATGGAGGGTGGGGAGGGTGGGGAAGGTGGTGATGGTGCTTCCATTTTTTCCCAAGATAATCCATTTTGAAATAGCAGTGCCATCTAGTGGTTCTTTTAGACACCAAAGGAACGAGGATGTTTCAAGATGGCCCTTGGATAATGCAATCAACATTTTATGCTATCCTACCATGCGTTATCTGAGCTAACAGCATTTACTGCTAGTTGACAGACTTTTGACCTTTCATATGGAAAGTGCACAATATCTACCCAACGTCGTTCAAAGCTATTGATCCTAATAAATAATCTGACCTCAACCCATGGTTCTCCACCAGTTATTTAATGCTTAAGAAAGCCATCAGTGTAACCTGAGGAGGTCAAATGTGATATCCCTAGACGTGATATTATCAGAAAGTGGCTGACTTGTGTGGGCACGTGTCAGAGTAAAACAAGACATGTTTTTCCGTATGTTTCCTGAGAAAGGGGACACTGAAATATTGTTCCACAGACAAGATGAAGACTGTGGATAACAACAATAATAACAAATAACTAATGTGGTAATTCACATTTCAAAGGATACAAGACTATTTCATGGCCCTTCTATTCGCACTTACAGGTCGTATATATTTTTCTCGGTTCGTTCATGTCATTAGTTCAGTTTAGAATACTCTTTCCTATTCGTGTGGACACTAAAGCCAACTGAAGTGCCACTTTCTCCTTCAAGGGTTTATTTACTGCCCCCTTCAGCTTAGCACCATGAAGTGCTAGTTTTATTTTTATCTAGGTCCTCCTGCACCTTGTTACTGTCTTAGAACACTTACCTTTTTTGGTCTTGTTGTTATAACTTTGCATATGTTCTATATCCTCTATTTCATTTAAAAGACTGGGTATCTTAAGTCATGGTTACTCTCTAAAAGATATTCTGAACTGGCCTAAGGCCTATTATTGTGATGTCCAGAGATTCTGATGTAGCTGATCCTTGTTCTAGCTCTGCAGCTCAAAGGTTAGGAATGCATTTAGACCAGTGTTGCCAGGCTGGGAAGGCTGAGGGTAATAAAAGAACTATTTTCAAAGCCGAGGGTTGTGGTTCTGTGCTGTACTCTGTAGTCATGTTGAATATTGCACAACTCAAAATTTGATAAATAGACCTGGCTGGTAGGAGGCGACCCCAGCACAGACTAGACCGCTGCTCTAGTCTTATATACATAAGGCTGAACTTGGACTATGAGTGGGGCAGAAGTGAATTTTCTATAGCTTTAATCTGATCTTCACTCACCAAATAGTATCATTCGCAACTGTGCATCCCCGAAGTGAGGATTTGTAAGTCCCAAAACTCACACCTCTGTCTGTCTTGAGTGATGCTGCTGATTCTTGTTCTACCATCTTTACTACACTTCCCTCTTTACACTACAGATAACTCGAGCCTAACTGATGAACCCAAGTGATATCTAGAGTTTCTATCACATTAATCTTTTAGTAGTGGCTGTACCCTTAGGTTAAGGTGTGAATTTAACATATGCTTATTTAATAAATGCAAGTATAAATAAATGAATAAACAGATAAATTGCCAAATGAATGGGGGAAGAAATGTATGCAAGCAGGGTATGAGATGATACTGTATTTTTATTTTCCTTGATTCATTCATTCAATAGACATTTATGAGGTATTTCTGAAGCACCAAATTCTATAAAGTGTTGTGAGAATATGTTTGGACACACGGGTCAAGTGTAACAAAGTGGTGTAAGTCGGAAAGCTGATTAAGGTGGTATGTTTTTCCTTCAACTTCACAGGACGCAGCTCGGCCACCTAGTAAATATAACATCCACTGATATCTATACCAAGTATCTGGAAAGTGGACTGGGACATAGACAATTGTGACATTTAAAGCACAGAAAAACATAGAGAGAAAACAGCAATAGCCATGGTCCCACCCCCAATTTAAACACTGCTGACATTTTAGTCTATAACAACTCAAGCATATTAATAAACCAGAAGCACACACATGCTAATGTTAATGGAACTCTTAATATGTGCTGGGTGCCAGGCACCGTTTGTCTTTGCAAATGTCCTATTATTTAGCCACTGTCACAGATTTTGCACTGCCTATATCAGGGTTTCCCTTCAGGACTGAAGAATATACTCCCCAGCTATTAGGAAGGTTCGGAATGTTACCTTGCAGAGAGTGCTCAGTCGTCAGCCTTCATCAATAATTGCCTCAGCTATAAAGAACTGCCTTTCAAATTCTTGCCTCCTTCCAGGGCCAGCCTGTAACTAACTCAGTATGAGAGAATAAAGGGCTGCCCACCCACCCACAACTTGGGATCCCACTGAAGGGCAATCCGGGTTTCAGAGCTTCTCATGGGCGTGGCCGTGTTGTAACTGTTGCGCAGCCCAACTTCTGTCAGTGCAGCTAGTTCTTTCCTCCACAGGCACGGCCCTCAAGACCTTTTTCAATAAAGCTTCCAAACACGAATCTTTGACAGCTACTTGAGAAGTATTATTACATATTATTAGGCCCTATTTTAAATTTCCATTTTATAGATAATGAAACTGACGCAGAAAGATGAAAGCATGTGGCTCTAGGTCCTTCTGAAAGGAAAAGGCTGAGCAAGATCTATAGATCATTGGACGATTGAGATCCAGTGTAGAATAAGCTGATTAAACAGGGTTATTAGCAAAAGAACTGATTTTAGCATCTATTTTCCCAATCCAAAAAAAAAAAGAACAGGCAGCATTGGGTCCCTTCAGGTATGAACTCCTTTCTCCGACCTTTTCTACTTTATCTCATCCCACAACTCCCAACAAACAGGGATTTTGTTTCGTCGCTTTGGTATTTTTCACTCAGTGAAGAAGACTATACTAGGCAGGCTTAAGCTTGAAGATTGTGGAGCTCGGTGCTTGGAATTGAGACGTGCAAGAGGTCCCAACCTGGGAGAACCAAGTGAGATGCCCGGAGGATGAGGAGGAGATTTTGGGCCCTTAGTGTCAGAGATTTGACTCCTGTTTCCGTGGAGCTACCGGGAGCTGTGGCAAGGCCCCTGAGAGAGCAATGCAGCAGTGCAAGAGGAAGTTCACACGGAGAGTCATGGATTTTGAAGCTGCAGCAAAATATCTTCATGCTTGGTGAAGGAAGCTGCTGGCATTAGAATGAAAAATAGTGGCTTGGATGGTGAGCATCTCTAAAATGGCACAAGAAGCCAAAACCTCCCCCAGATTATGGCAACACATAAGCCTGGGGTTCCTATAGGATCCCATGGATAATATCCACTAATGTCTGAGAATGAATTTAGCACCAGCCATGTAAGTGGATGTTGGAGCAGAGGAGTTAATTTTATTTAGAGACATACAGAAGTGTAACATGCCCTTCTCTTAAATGTGGTAGAACAAAATATAATTTCTTCCAAATGAATATAGATAGATAGATACAGCTAAAATAAATGATGTACTTTGAAATTGATCGTATTTCCATAACATTTTCAGTAGTTGCATAGACATCCATTATGTGGGTTTTAATAATCTAACAATCAATATAATTAATTAATGTAACATTTACTCCTAACCATTTAGAGTGATGTACATTTTTCTTTTTATAAACAACATTGTAATAAACGTCCTTGCATGATTTTTTTGTCTATATCTAATGTTATTTCTTTAGGATCAACTCTTAAAAATGGAATTGCTGAGTGTTATAAAATGTACACATTGTTGTGTCTTTGATACATTCCCTATTTGCTCCACTGAAAATTCAGTCTAATTTAAGCACCCACCAGCCTGTGTTCCCATGCCCTCATCAATATTAGGTGTTATTTTTCTTTAAGCATTGCCAATTTTATGTGCAAGATGTGGTCTTCGATTATTTTTAGGACCCAACATTCACTGCTTTCTTGGAACACTGATATTTTTAAGGTGACCAGACTCTCAAGGTAGAAGTATTTAAAAGGGCCACCTTTGCAAAGATCTAGTGTTCTTTATACATGCTTTATTTCACCTGCCAACTACGAAAGTCTTATCTAGGATTTCTCAGGTAGAACAGACAACTTGGATGGAGATGATAAATACAACTGCATTCGATAACAGAACTCAGTCTCTCTCTTTTCCTAAATCAAAGCTGCCTTTCCATGCATGATGTCCTTAAAATACAAAGGCAACAAAAATAATATCACAAACATTGATATTGGAGTGTGGACCATTCAAAACAGCCCAGAAAAGCAGATACCAAACTTTCTTTGCAACAAGGGATAGACTCGGGCCTTTATAATAACTGGCATGTTTCTCCTTGAGGTCAATATCTCTGCTTCTCCAATTATTGTGCAAACATACGGAAGTATCAAATACATTAAATAAATAAACTTTTATGTATTATTAAATATATAAACAAATGAATAAACATTCATTCATTTATGAATTTATTCAAGATGTTTATACTGAACATTTACTTCGTGCCAGACTTTATACTAAGTGCTTTATTTTCATGGTTATCGCTTTCAAATCTTACAAAAACAATTAAAAAAATCAGGCCAGTGAACTTGATATTAGTATCTACATTCGTTTCCTAGGGCTGCTGTAGAAAAGCACCACTAACTGAGTGGCTTAACCAACAGAAATCTATTGCCTCACAGTTCTGAAGGTTGAAAGTCCAGGATTAAGGTGTCTACAGGGTCGCGTCCTTCTGAGGGTTGAACGCCTCTGCTCCTTGCCTCTCCCTTAGCTTTGGGTGGTTTGCTGGCAATCTTTGTTGTTCCTTAGCTTGTAGAAGCATCACTCCCTCCTCTGCCTTCATCATCACATGGTGTTCTCCCTTGTATGTCTTTATCTAAATTTCCCCCTCTTACAAGGGCAGCAGTCACGTTGGAATAGGGGATCATCCCTACTGCATTATGACTGCATCTTAACATGAACAGTTTCATACATAAAGACCCCATCTCCAATTAAATTCACATCCTGTGGTAGAGGAATTAAGACTTCAAATGTATGAATTTGGGGGAACACAATTCATCCCTTATGATAACCCATTTACAACCATAAAACCTGAGACTCAGAATATATGATGTTTATGAGGGGCACACATGGCATATTAATTGTATGTAGCCACCACTTTCACTTGAGAGAATCAGGATTTGAAGGCATTATATTTTCTATCAAATCAGGAGGTCCTATAACTTCAAAATCCTAGACACGTGATAGAGCAAAATATGAGGCTAAAAAGGCACATAAAAGCTAAAGTGACGGGAATTTGAGGGCTAAAAAGGCACATAAAAGCTAAAGTGACAGGAGAATTTGAAGGCCAAATCGAGTGTTTTTATTAATTCTGAAGGGAGTCATAAAATATTTATGAACAAATGAGTAAAATGATCACAGTTATGTAACTCTGGTGGTGAAATGTTGAATAAGGTCTGTAGTTCCCAGGAAAAAGAAAATATGGTTTCACAGTGACCATGTTATCTCCCTAATACATACTCATCATGATTTAGTTAATACTGAAGTATAATTCCTTCAGTGACAAGTGTCACAACCAAGGTTCGTGACAAAGCTAGAGGTAGCACCTAAGACTTTGACTCCTAAGAAGTTCATCCGTCTCCTACGCTTCATCACAGCTCTCTGGTTCTCCAGCACTACCTGGGTGTACAGCAGTTCCCTCTGATTCTGACACTAGCTACCCGGAGTCAGTACCAGGGTCTGCAGATTTAAGGATTCAGTCCCACAAGACCGTCCTTATTTCAGATCTCTGCAGCAAGTCCCAGGTCCCCAGACTACCTGCATTTCTCTCCAACTTGGCTGCAAATTACAGGGTTCCCTTGATCCTCTCTCAGTTTCAATAATTTGCCCGAAGGACTCACAGAACTCTTAAAAACCCTCTAAAAACTTACTTACACTTACTGGTTTATTGTAAAAGATAGGACTCAGTAATAGCCAGATGTGAGTGATATGTAGGGCAGTGCTGGGGGTAAAGTGCAAGCTTCCACACCACCCTCCCAGCATCTCTGGGTATTCACCAGCTCAGAAGCTCTCTAAACCTCCTTATTCAAGAGTTTACATAACTCAGTCTCCAGCTCCTCCTCTCTCTCTGTGGTGGGGAGGAAGAAAGGCTGAGAGTTCACACTTTTTAAATCATGTGCTGGTTTTCTGGTGACCAGCTCCCATCCTGAGGCTATCTAGGGGCCCATCTTCAGTCTCCACATTAGCAAAGACATAGGCATGTTCCAAAGGGACTCATTATGAATAACCAAAGACTCTCTTCTCATTCAGGAAATTGTAAGTTTTAGGAACTCTTCGCCAGGAACCAGGGACAAATACCAAAATATATATTTTTTATTTTACCAAAACAGTCCTAGGATGATAAAGTAATTGAGAGAGAGTATATTAAATTTTTTGAATGCTAAGTAATTTCACTTTACAGTTATTCTTCGACTCATCCTGGACATATCCATGTCACCAAATTAAGAAAAAAAAAAACCTAGGAGTTCTTTAAAATGTAGAAATATTATTATTAAATAGCTTTTAACCAATAAGTATGCAGTGTTGGAAATGGCACATAGCAAGTTGTGAGAATGGCCATTAGTAATTCCAGGCATTCTGGTTTCTCAGATACTTTTCCTGGGCTTCACTCTCATGATAATAAAATCAGCTTAGATTTGTCTAGCACTTTACAGTTTACATGTCTTCACCTTTATCCAATTTGAAGACTTAGCCTGACTGATATCCTTCCTGAAATCAACAACTTTTTTTTTTTTTTTTTTTTTAATAGGATCTTCTTGCCTCAGTTGGATTCGTGGAACCTAGACTCAAGTCATTAGTGGAATCACCATTCAAAAACAAAAAATAAAAATAAAAAGAGGGAAACAAAGTCTTTCTGTCCTTTAAAAAGCAGATGGCTCCCATGGATCTCCCTCTGCCTAACATACCTGCCATACTGAATTTTCAAGTGGTCATCCTTCTCACCCCACCCCTAATATTCTAGCCATACTTCCAGCCCTCCTTTGTTCTGGCCAGCCATCATGGTATTATGTAGTAGGAGTAACAGTTAAAGGGTAAGCAAAGTCCTGCAACAGCTTTTATTATAATTAGAAACAATAAAACCATCTTCATCATATGACCCCCAGCCTATGGCTAAACGCAGGCCAAAGAAACAAACTAACAACTCCATGGGACAAATAAATGGTATGAATGATTGAAATATTTAAGCCACAGCAATTCTGACAGATTATTACCTGGCTTCTAGTGAGACATGTAATGACAGTGAGATGTCAGAACACTTCATGATGGTGGGAAGTGTAACCTTCAGGGCCAGCAGCAATACATTGACAGGGTGTGAACTGGGCCTTGAAGGGAACCAAAACCACACCACATAAGAAATGTTTAACTTACAGAAATAAATGGGGGAAACAGATCTCTATCTGTACTTACCAGAAAGTCTATATATGCAGTGGGTAGAATTTAGAGAAAAGAAACATAGATAATAGCTTTCTCTTCATCAAAGTTACCCAGAAATGATTCTGGCTACATTATTGGGTGGCGAGTTCTCTGTCCTAGAAAAATTTAGGGAGATGCTGGGAGAACTTTTGAAAGAAACATTGTTGAGAGATCCAAAAGAAGGGGCTTATGGCCTTTACAACCTTGACTCTCCCTTTGATTCCTGAGAGCCTGCATTTCTTGCATGATTTCAACCTACCTCCAGTCCCAGTTACATATGCACACAAAACATTCTAAAAATAAAATAAAAAGTCACCTGGAGAACAGTCTGTCTCTGAATTCTATGTGATATAGATAGGCTCACCCTTTTAAACCTGCTGTCTCTCTCTGGTCTCACCAGGCTCCATGTCTCCAGGACAGTGGGCCCCAAAGAAGACTGAGTGTGGTTCACTTGGCACATGCCCTGTAATAGAAATCTCCGAGTCAAGTGATGTACAGGATTCCTACCTCCTTGCCCCGTCCATTACCAGCTTCTCTATTGTGGAAAAGTACGCTAGAGAAGTGAAAAAGGAAACATAAAGTGAAAACACAGAGGAACACAAATTGTCCATCCTGGAACATTTCAGCCTGTCTGGAAAGCAAGATTAAATGTGGTTACAGAGGACTCTTTCCTGAGAAGGGTGGGAGTTATTTCACTAAGCTAAATTCAGGACAGGAGATGTACCTGTTTTTGAGAGGATATAATGATCACTCAAACCGGTCTTTTGTGAGAAAGGAATCAGCATTATAAAATTCTCCAAAGTCAATGGGTCCATATGGAATAACTCTAGGTTGTCTGTGACATGTTGAAAACAAAGAGATGGCCAAAAAAAGTCAGCTTTCCTATGTGATTAATGACCTAAAATATGCCTGGATCTTCTTGTAGGTTCTGGTCCCACTCAGCATTTGTCAGAGACAAAGTGCTAACCTCTGTAGTCTTGGTCGGTTCAATGCCAGTTCTGCTTAGTACTGAAAAGTACAGATAACAGCTTTCCGTTCATCAAAGATGCTGAGAAATGATCCTGGATACATTGTTGGCTGGTGAGTTCTCTGTCCTGGACAAATTTAGGGAGATAGCAGGAGAACTTTTGAAAGAAACATTGTTGAGGAGATCAGAAAGGAGGGGCTTTGGTTGGGCTAGGTTTTTACCTCCTCCTCACGCCTGGCCTGAGTTTTCCTAGGATTCGTTGGTGAACTTAGAGTTCAGTAGAATTCATAACCAAATGACTAAGTGCTAACTCTAGGCCCTGTGCTAGGGCTATAGGGCCATATGAAGATTAACTAGACAAAATGCTTTCCCTCATGAAGATCAATGCAGTCAAAAAGAAAGACAAGAAGAGAGACTATTCTAATGTAAAGGAGTGATGTGGGCACCGGGGAAGACTGCCACCTCCAGACATCTTCTTCCCTAACCTTAACATTACTTATTTGTGTTTGATTAACATATTTGACTGATGAGGAGATTAACCAATGGCCTTCAATAACTTGCTTATTACAACACTGGGGCTAAGACTGGAGTCTAAAACATCTGATACTAAAAATCCGAGTCTACGTCAAAAAGAATCAGTGGGCTATGTACTTGTTTGTGTTTCATTGTCTTTTCAGAAATGATTATTCTACCCACTGCAATTTAAAGATTTTTCAACTTAACCACAAGGAATAAAGTAACTGCTTCTGTAAAACTATCATGGGAAATGTGTTAGAGTACTGATTCCAGGACCCCCTGCATGGCTTGAAAACAAAAAATAATTAGCCCATCCTATTCTTTCTCTTATTTCTACATTTGTGAAATGTAAATTACTTAAATGGATTCAGTTCTCATCACTGTCCAGCTTCACTGCTCAGTGAAAGAGATTTCCAGTCCTTCACAGCCACAGTGCCTTCTCCATTCTACATAGCTGCTTTAGCTGTCTTTCATCCTTCTTCTTTCCTTTCCCTTGGGAAGAGTCAGCCATTGCTCCAGAGAGCAGTCTCTTTCCGGTCAATCTTATTATATGTGTCTATATCCTCCACTAGATGGGACTATATCTGCCATATTTGCCCTGTATTTCTGGTGGATGGCCCTGTGTCTGACATGTAGAGGTTGATAGTTTACTGAGCAGTTCTGTGTTAAGAAAACAGAGTTACATATTTTAAGGTAAAGTTGCAGAACTGATGTGAACATTCACATTTCTAATTCATTTAACATCAGTACATTGTATCTTAGTGGGCACGGCACACTGTTGGATTGAAACCTTATTCTCTGACTGGAATCCACAGAGCTATTTCCTTTGGCCTGTACCCTGGCTTGTCTTTTCTGTCACTTCTGCTTTCATTCTCTGAGCACTCTGTTTCCTATTTCATCTTCTGATCTTGAGATGTGCCATTTCTGTTAAATTTCTCCGACTACAAACAGTTTTTCTATCACTTTCAGAGCATAACAGGTGTTTTGGATGGAGATGTCAAATACAAGCACATATAACAAAAGCCAGTCTTCCTTTCTCTTCCAAACCTGGCCCTTAAATGATGCTCTCACATAAAAGGACCAACTCAGGAAAAACAGGCACTCTTAGACTTTTCTTACCATTTCATCTGTTCAGTTGGACCAGGCACACATCAAAGAATTCCTCCCTCGCTGAAAAGAGCTACGGCTTCACAACCATTTGGACCTGGGGTTTAATCCTGTCTGTACCACATTCTAGCTCTTTGACTTATTAAAAGGTTAAAAACAGAAGATCTGTATATATAGCTAGATATATATACATATATATTTGCTTCTAAGCTTGACACACATAATGAGCTCAAGCAGTGTTTGCTCTTGATTTATTTCTCAATCCAATCTCCTCACTTGTTTCACGCAGAAAATTCCTGTGATAAATGGCAGTTATATGCATAGGAAACTATTCATTCCCCTGGAGGTAAGAAGGGATATTGTTATCCTTTTCAGAGACCCTGACTTATCTCTTTTTATAGACAATTTCACAGGAAGATGCGTAGTTTGGCACTGATATCCTTATCTTTTGGCACGTTTTTCTTTCTTCTCTATCTGCCCGACCCTAGGGTGCAACAAGTAACAAACGTTTACTGAGCGCTTACTGCATGCCAGCACCCATGCCCTGGGATAGGTGATGGCTAGCAAGATATCATCCGGGTCCTCAAATGACTCAGAGTCTACTGGCTGAAACAGTCATGCATGCAAACTCCATAGAACACGGTGATAGGAATGGAATATTGGAGTGGGGAGAGCTGGAGTCAGGGAGACCAGTGAGCAGGCTCTTGTGAAAGTTGGGGTAAGAAATGAGATGGTCTGAGCAAAGGTAGTTGCACTGGAAAAGGAGATCTGGGAGGGAGTCTGAGGAAAAATAGGATGTACACCTTATTCCTTACATGCTAGCTTAGATAGCATCATGGATGGTGATATGGTCAACAAAGGCTAGGAACATGAAAAGAGAAACAGCTTTGGAATGATTGCGACGAAGCCAGGTTTGGATAAATGATGCTGTCCACTCTCGAAGCTCAATTGGAGCTGTTCAGTGGGCAGTTGGAGATTATCGTTTTGAACTCTGGGAAGCTCAATGCCTGGGGTTAAAGTGAGCATTCACAAAGTGTGTGATGAATGAATGATTTAATTAATGATAAAAAGATGCTCCTATTTTGGAATGCATAAACTTCATCTTCTGTAACAAATATACAATATGCTGAATCCTAAATAAGGTATCTAAATTAACTATTTCTGAGTACACTGATGATTAACGTTTCATTTTGAGTATGCAGGGCTCAGGCAATTAATAGAAATAAGTGAGATATTTCTACCATCATCAAGGAAACAAATCAGAAGAAGCATGTTTAAGTATAATGGAAGTGAATAATACAGAATCATAGAAGTGAGAGAATTCTTATATTATCTTATTCAATTCAGGAAGTTCTGGCAAAGTTTTCAAATTTGGCTCAGTTATCGCCCTCATTGCGAAGTGCTCTCTGATATGATTTTCCTTTCCTCAGTTACTACCCAACCCATGGCCACTCCTAAAAGAAACAAACACTCCTTCTTCTATGTGACTCCTGTTCTTGGCATGAGCTTAAAACCAGATATATTTTGGACCTGCCACATTTTAGTTGTATAACTAAAGTCACTTAAAATCTCTGGGCAATGATACTTATTAGTAATGCCACGTACATGATGCCTACTGGCCATTAAATATATGTACTCACAATAAATACATTTAATTTTATGGAGATATTGTAAGACAGAGAGTATTCAGAAAGCCCTTGATGCAAAGCAGGGGTTCAATGACATCTACAGAGTACTGTAGCAGATGTGTCTATTACTGTATTCATCCTGCTCTTTTATAGTTATTTTGTATTACTTTGCTGTCTCCCTCTGAATTACGAGCTCCTCATGGATAATATTGTTTATTCATTTCTATGTTTATAGTCATTGGTACTTACTAGGTACTCAGCAATTATTGGCTACAGTGGGCCAGTGAGGAATAGCCAGAAGTCCTTACCTTTAAGATCCACAGCACTGGGTGAGAAAGGGTGAGTCAACACTAGACAAGCTGAAGGAGTGAGAGGGAGAAAAAGAGGCAGGGAGAATCCTTAACACCTATAATGGAACTCATTAAAAAAGAGACTATTCCAAGGGTATCCTCACCCAGCAACTCTGTGGCTCCTGCATCCTCAGTCCTTCCCCCTGCCCAGCTATCAAGCTAAGATTGCTTATCTAACCACTGTGTGTGTGTTCTAATTCCACAATTTAATGATCCATCTCAGTGGCCCTGCATTTCTTCCTCTGATGCTCTCTTGCCTTGCTGCATTTTCCTTTGAGCTCATGGTCACACTTTATATAACATAATTACAGATCAGGTTGACTCCTCAGCTCCCAGAATGCAAGAGGTTACTCTTTTAATGGCAGTGAGTTCTTTTAAGTTCCTGCTTATTTTTAATTATGAATGCCTGAGGCTGGCTGGCGATGGTATCACTTTCAGCTCTGAAGAAAGAAATAAGCCCAAGAAGCAGAGAAGAAGTAATAGAAACCCCATTTTCATGCAAATTGCCCCAGTGACAAAGAAATGTGGAGAACAGAGACTCATTCCTGCATTCCTGAGAGGTGACACTGGCCTTTGAAAATGTCCAGCTCCACATTTAGAAGAGACTTAGAAAAAACTGGTTCATTACACACTAGTTACAGCCCCAAAAAACCAGAAACTCAACTCCCGTTCCTATGTTTGTTTCATTTTGATATTTTGATTGGCAGGATGAGCCTTAAGCAACACTTCTATGTTTTAAAAAATTCTGCCTTCAGGAAACGAAACTCCTCAGCCTAGCACCTAAGTCTTTTTCCAATAAAGAGCTCCAGTAGCTACTATCCTCTTTTCTCACATTGCCCCTGTATTTGCTACAGGCAAACATTATTTATTTTTTTTCCTATGTGCCTGGTACAGCATTGAACACCATAATTATGATCTTATCATCTTCATTATTATCATCTAATAATTTTAAAGTATTAATTTCAGTTTATTACATTGAACTGTTTATTATTAGAAATCAATGTTTAATTGCCACAAGCCTGCCCAGTCCCTAAGTGTATTCCTGCCAAAGCCCCCCCGCATTATTGCCAATTTCTTCATTACTGAAATCCAGACTAGCTTGGGGCATCTCCACGACAGGTGAAGTTATCTTCAGCAGAATCAGTTCTTGCTTATTAGGTGGTCTCTGTTGCTGGGTCATTGTCTGTCTCTGCTCTGAGGCATCTGAAGAATTAGAAGCGTGAGGAAAGGAGAAGACTATTTTCCACCAACCTAGTGCCTACCTGTTCCAAGAAGTATACAAGGTGCTTTATTTATAGTCTTTAATTTAAATCTGAAATGACCTTGTGGAAAAAAGAAAAAGTATAACTAGACTTAGTGTTCAGATGAGAAAACTGAGGCTCCGATAATTTATGCAACTTACAAATCTATTGTCTTGGTTTGGGTTCCCCAGAAGCAGGTACTAAGACAAGAAGCTGGTTACAAGTAGATAATTTGGCAGAAGACACCTGTAGAAGCGAGGCAGTGAGATAAGTAAGGGACAGCATGTGATGAGGAGTGCATTATCAAGCCAGCAGTCACCAAACTGGGACCCACTGGAGCACAGTCCTATGATAAGATCTGGGTTTCATTGAATTGTCCCGAGTGAGAGAAAATGGAATTGAAATGTCATTCACAAACTTCTGCCAGCCATTGCTTAAGAACTGCTTGCAGGGATGTTAGTTCTCTGCCCCATCCAGTCTTCCAAGTGGCTAGGCAGAGCGGTCCTTTTCCTGTTTCATAGAAAGTGCTCATTCAAAGAAATGCAGACACAGGTATGTGGAGTCATTGGCTACTCACTGAAGAGGTAGGGCGTAATAGATATAAGGAAAACAAGGATCAATAATATCTGCTATAGTCACCTAATAAATAAAGATAGGAAAAGGAATTCAAACCCAGAGTCACCTGACTCTAAAGCCTATGAGCTACTATAGTGTACTGTATTACATGCCTATACAAAAGTTAAAATTAAATATAACTGGAAGCATGTTTGTCAGTCTGTATTCAGGATCTATACCATGCATACAGTACAGAGTATTAAAGTTACCAAATACTCAGTATGCAACTGAAGTCAGAGCCGGACAAAAATGGGTGTGCCTCCCCCTCTCACACCACCACTTCCTTCAGGAGAGAACATGCTATGTCAATGCCCTGTTCAGTACACCACCTTCACCCCACCCCAAGGTCCTACCATATTCCCTGTAGAATCAGCACACTCTTTCATGGCCAGAAAAAAGGAAAGCCCCCAAATAGCTAGTTCTCCCAGCTTCCAAAGAAAGTAGTATCACCGAGAGGCCTTCCGTAATGCTCTGGGCCATCACACCTCCAAGAGCTGCTGGAGGGAAGATTTGGCCCCTACGTTCTGTATTAAACAATTATCCATCTTCTTCTAGGGGACTACCAAGACCAAGGACAGCAGCTACTCACCCTACATCTGCTAGGTCCAGGTTCCCCCAGTCTTCTACCATCATCCAGGTCTTGCCTTGTGCATCCTGGAACTCAGTCACAGACCAGTGCACTCCTCTAACTTTTCAGCTGCTGTCTCAAAGTTCTCATCTCTCACCTCTTGTCTTACGTGGCCAACACTTTTACATTATTTCCCTGTAACTATCTTTAGTGTGGCTAGTATTGCTTTTATTCCCACATCAGAGACTGGGTGTGAGGTGGCTCTTTCTTCCTTCTTTCAAACATTTTCATCTTCCTCCTCCTTCGAAAACATAACTCATTTGAAATAGACAACATTAGACTTTATCACACAATCATCCTTCTAATTGCTGTCAGCTACCTGCTTCCTCATCAATCGCCTCATTCACTGATGATTTTAGCACCTGGTTTGCTATTTCTTCTTCATCTCTATTCATTCCAATATTCTTAGTGATTTTTAAGATTCATTTGGATGATCGACTCAACATTTCTCACTCTGTTCTTTAAATTAGGCTCCATTGATTTTTCCTCCATCTCACCTGTTATGAACTGAATGTTTGCTCCCCAGGCCCAACAACAACAACAAAAATATATATATATATTTTGAAACTCTAACTTCCAATATAATGGTATTTGGAGATGTGGTCCTTGAAAGGCAACTATGGTTAGATTAGGTCCTGAGGGTAGGGCCCTCATGATAGCATTAGTGAACTTATAAAAGAAATAACAATTTCTTTCTCTCTTTCTGTCTCTCTCTGTCTCCAAATCTCTCTCTATGTTCACAGTGAGGAAAGTTCATGTAAGAAGATAGCCACCAAAGGTCAGGAAGTGAGCCCTCACCAGCATCCAATCATGCTGCTGCTCTGACCTTGAACTTCCAGTCTCTGATATTGTGGCAAAATATGTTTCCATTTTTAAGCAGCCAGTTTATGGTGTTTTGTTCTGGCAGCCTGAGCTATTACACCCCTACCATCCACAATTATTTTACCACTTCCTCCACATCCAGCTCACTTACTTTTATACCCCCATACTGGCCACCTTAATCTTAATTAAAACCATTTATACTTCTCCTTTTGTTTTCTATCCATTCCATTTCTTTTTTCCCTTACTTCCCTCCTTATTTAGCTGAGACCATGTAGCTCAACACTATTATCAATCCCTCTGCAAACACAGTTAATTATATTCCCTTCATCCTACTTACCTGGGGAAGCTCTAAACCCATGTAAACCTATTTAAATGTAATTATCCCACGAACTCTGTTTCTTCACATGACAACCAAACATTCCGGGAGACACACATAGCTTTGCTGACTGGTCTCACTTTAAAAGTTTGACTGAAAATCCCAAGAGATATTCCAGAATGGTGGTCCTCCTGTCTTTCCTTAATACATTTATCTCCCTACTCACCAGATAAATATTTTACATTTTTGCATCTCTTCAAATCCACGTCTTCTCCTTCACTTTCATTACTTAACACTTGAATTAGAATAAAAAAGCAAAGACTCTCACACTGGAGGCCTACTTGATATCTCCCCTGGAGTCTAAGATGTATCTCAGACATCACATTATCACTAACAACTCTTGCCTGTGCCCCCAGAGTTTCCCAAATTCTCAGTACATGCCACAGTCATCCCTCTGACTGATTAAACCAACACCCAAGTTCTTCTTAATAATACAGTTTCTCTTTACTCCACTTCCAACTAATTCATTCCTTTAACTAGTAAATATTGAGCACCTACTATGTGCTACTTATTGTCCTAGGCATGAGGATATAGATATTAATAAAACAAATATAAATTCTTACCCCCATGGAACTCACATACTTGTCCTTTGACTCTGTCTTGAAAATGCGTTTCACATCTGTTCACTATTCTCCATCTCTAACTCTAAGCCAGTACCTTCTCTCACCAGAACAACAACAGTGGCCTCCTTCCTCTTCCCCTTACTTCCACACTTGTTCCTGTACAAACTATTCTCTACACAACAGTCGAGTGACCTTGTGAAGACCCTGCGTATATGGTTTCAGGGACTCTCCATTGTGCTTGCAACAAAACCTAAGATTTCACCCTGACCCCCATCTCCGACTTGACCGCTCCAGGTCTCTCCCTTGTTCCCTGGGCTCAGGCATCCTTCCCTTCTTTCCATTCTGCTTTAGTGCTATTGCATCAGCTTTCTGCCCTGGCACTCAGGACCCAGTGTAAATGTTACCTCCTCAAGGAGGCCCTCATGGATCATCAAATATAACATAGTCCCCAGTCACTTTCTTAAGACTCACCCTGTTACACTTTCACTGGCGTCTCCCCTAACACCCCTTTGCAGCTTCAGGGCTCTTAGTGTTTTGCATCTTTTCTCTTTCTCATTTATGGGACTGATGTACTTTTTCTTTCTTCCTCAACTTTACAGTCACGAAGGCTATGGATTCCGTTAGACTTTTCACCATTGCGTGTTTCCCTGCACCTTAAATGGTACCTTGTACATAGCAGAGACAGTACCTTGTACATAGCAGAGACAAAGTAATAGGTATACTTTTTGTTTTTTTTGAGATGGAATATTGCTCTATCACCCAGGCTGGAATGCAGTGATACCATTATGGCTCACTGCAGCCCCAGTCTCCCAAGTTCAAGCCATCTTCCTGATTCAGACTCCTGAATAGCTGAGATTACACGCACACACCACCATGCCCTACTAATTTTTAAATTTTTTGCAGAGATAGGGTCTTGCTATGTTGCCCAGGCTGGCCTCAAAGTCCAGAGCTCATGTAATCCTCCTACCTCAGCCTCTCAAAGTGCTGGGATTATAGATGTGAGCCACTGTACATGGCTATAAAATATTTTTTAAATGAAAAAAGGTAGGCATATATGAAAACAAATTATATTGGACTAGGAGTAAAAAATTCAGTGTTCGAATGCTAGTTTTTTTTTTTTTTTTCACTAACTACTGGGTATAGCCTCAGGTATAACATTTTCCTTAGACTTAGATTTCTCATTTACAAAATGATTATAATGTGAATGGTGGAATTAGAGATGCCCGATTTTTAAATTCTGACTCAAGCTACCCCTAGATATATATGACTTAAGAGGAACTACTTAACCCTACCCTATCTATACAGAGAATTGTGAGAATTAAATAAACTATGAAAAAACCTAGAACAGAGCCTAGTACATGTGAGAACTCTAAAAATCCACATTCTTTTCCTTTTTTTGTTATGAGCTATAATAAGCAATGGTCTTAGCTAAAAATATGAGTGAAGCGCACATCAGCTTATAGTACAGAAATTCATTTGTACCTTGTTCTTATTTCAAGGCATAGCTAGGAACAAAAAGACATTCCCAGCTTTGCTCAGTTCCAGGCTTGAATATATTAAGCTAATTAAAATAAATAAAGAATAAAAAGAATTTCACCAAGTATGCACACAGAGCAGGCACATAATATTTACACTCAGAAGAAAGAGGTTTACACTAAACTTTGCATAACAGGAGCCAGTCTTCCTTCCCAGCTTAGGCTGTGCTGGGTGAACTGAATCTAAAAGAGAGCGAGGAGGAGCTGCAAGAGTGCCAGGAGCCCCTTCTGCTCCTGCAGTCTTCAGGCAAGACAACACCTGGGGCAACACCTGGGTACTTTTGGAAGCCTCAGGGAGTCTCATGTGGCACGGCTGCTCTGAGAGCCCCTGCCTGCCTCCTTGACATTGCCTTCCCAGGGGAGAAAAGGAGCCTACATTTAGTGAGTCCCAACATCTGTCAGGCAAAATCCTAGGTGATACAGAGGCTTCACAACAAACCTTAGAGCAGGTAGCATTTTTGACATTTTACATTTGTTGAGTTTTTACTACTTGCCAAGCCCTCTGACAGGCATGTCTCATACTTCATCTCAGCCTTCACAGTAATCCTGGAAGAAGACATAATTGTGCACTTTGTGTAGACGAGGAAATGAAGGTTTAGAGAGGTTGAATAACTGCTAGGAGTCCTTCAGGCGGGGAGTGGAAGAGCTGAAATTAAAAAGTAGGTCTGTCTAACTCCTGGACCCAAATGTGAACCAGATTTATTAAATTAGAAGAATTTACAGATCCCAGACTAGAGCCTATATATCAGGTAGGCTTATATGTATATATATATGCCTACCTGATGTATTTTCAAGTTATTTTATTTAAAGATTTTAAGATTTTCTGATATGCTACAAACCTTTTCTTTTTGGAGCCTCGATTCCTGTTGTTTGATTTACTGAAATGCCTTTTTCTTTCTTTCCCAAATGTGCATATTGTGCCTCACTGTGTCAAAGCCCAG
The DNA here is from genome assembly GCA_004027835.1 of Alouatta palliata. Lineage (NCBI taxonomy): Eukaryota > Metazoa > Chordata > Mammalia > Primates > Atelidae > Alouatta > Alouatta palliata. Next base: position 98,270 of record PVKV010003967.1, on the reverse strand, counting down.
AGGGATACTGGCAGGTAAGAGACTAGGTTTTTATGTTAAATAATCAAGGAAGGTTGCAGAATTAAATGAAATAATGTATGTAACATGCCTGGTACGTTGCAGCCTGCAAAAGGTGAGTTGTTATTTTCAATTACTTAAATTCTACCTTCCCCTGGAAATAGCCTTTCATCCTTTTAAGTGAGCTGTTTCACCTATGGCACTCTAAAGAGATTTAGTTGGACTTTTCCTCTGATACTCAGCATCTTCTCCCTTGTTTGCAATATATTTCTTCTTCCCTCTTATTTTCCGTTAAAACTACATTTTCCTTAAGCATGGGATCTGGCTTGTCTTTTATATCTCATGTGTCTAGAATATAGCTGTGTGCATCATTTAAGATCATAGAAGGAAGCAAGAAAAAGTAAAAGAAAAGAGAAAAAATGAAGAAAGAAGAGAGAGAGGAAGAAGAGAAAGGAGGGAGAAAAGGAAGAAATAGAGGAAAAAAGAAAAAACAGCAAGGGAATGAAGGAGATGAAAATCCAAAGCACAAAGACTGTACACGTTAGAAAATTATGCCTAAATCCAGTGAGTCCTAGTAAATAATAACAAAAGTAATTATCATTTAAATCAGTATATCAGCATATATCTGCGATACAACAATATACATTTGTGAATACCTATCTTCTGCTGGATATTACTCTAATTGCTTTCCTCACATTATCTCAGGTAGGTATCACTGAGATCTAAACTTGGTAAATGAGAAAACTGGGGCATGGGAGCCTCAGTATTATATCTGGACTCCCATAATTAGCCTGAGGAGTCCTCCAACCCCCCACCCTCTCATAGGCCCCAGTGTGTGTTGTTCCTCTCTATGTGCCCATGTGTTCATCACTTATCTCCCACTTATAAGTGAGACAATATAGTATTGGGTTTTCCGTTCCTGTGTTAGTTTGATAAGGATAATGGCTCCAGCTCCATCCACATTCCTGCGAAGGACATGATCTCATTATTTCTTATGGCTGCACAGTATTCCATGGTGTATATGTTCCATATTGTCCTTATCTATTCTACTACTGATGGGCATTTAGGTTGATTTCATGTCTTTGTATCGTAAATAGTGCTGCAGTGAACATACATGCACATGTGTCTTCATGACAGAACGATTTATATTCTTTTAAGAATATACTCAGTCATGGGATTATTCCTATCATTTGTTGGGTCAAATGGTAGTTATGTTTTTACGCCTTTAAGGAATTGCCATAGGGATCTCAAACTACATTATAGGGCTAAAATAACCAAAACAGTATGGTACTGTAAAAACTCATTTACAAAGCTTAGATCTCAGTGATACCTCCCTGAGATAATGTGGGGAAAGCAATTACAGTAATATCCAGCAGAAGATAGGCATTCACAAATGTCTGTTGTTGTATCACAGATGCATGCTGATATACTGATTTAAATGATAGGCCTATCAATGATATCATTTGTTGGATCAAATGATAGTTCTGTTTTTTTGGCCTTTGAGGAATCGCCATACTGTTTTCCACAGTGGTTAAACTAATTTTCACTCCCTCCAACAGTGTATAAATGTTTCTTTTTCTCTTCAGCTTCACCGGCATCTGTTAATTTTTTTGAATTTTTAATAATAGCCACTCTGATGTGAGATGTATCTCATTGTGTTTTGATTTGCATTTCTCTAATAATCAATGATGTTGAGCTGTTTTTTATGATTGTAGGCCACATGTATGTCTTGTTTTGGAAAGTGTTCATGTCCTTTGCCCACTTCTTAATGGGGTTGTTTGCTTTCTCGTGTAAGTTTCTTTAAGTTCTTTACAGATGCTGGATAACAGACCTTTGTCAGATGCACAGTTTGCAAAATTTTTCTCCCATTCTGTAAGTTGTCTGTTCACTCTGTTAATAGTTTCTTTCACTGTACAGAAGCTGTTTAGATTAGTTAGATTCCATTTGTCAATTTTTGCTTGTGTTGTTTTTATTATGCAATCTTTGCCCATTCCTATGTCTAGAAGGGTATTACCTACATTGTCTTCCAAGGTTTTTACAGTTTTGAGGCTTACATTTAAGTCTTTAATCTATCTCGAGTTAATTTTTATATGTGGTATAAGGAAGGGGTTCACTTTCAGTCTTTTGCAGATGGTTGGATGGGTGTTCCAGCACCATTTATTGAATAGGAAATCTGTCTGTCATTGCTTGTTTTTGTCAGGTTTGTCAAAAATCAGAAAATTGTAGGTATGTGCTCTTATTTCTGGGCACCCATTCTGTTCCCTTGGTCTATGTGTCTGTTTTTTGTACCAGTACCATGCTGTTCTGATTACTTTAGCTCTGTAATGTAGTTTGAGGTCAGATAGCATGATGCTTCCAGCTGTGTTCTTTTTACTTAGGAAGGTCTTGGCTATTCAGGCTGGCTTTTTTGTTCGATATAAATTTTAAAATAGTTTTTTCTAGCTCTGTAAAGAATCTCCATGGTAGTTTGATAGGAATAGCATTGAACCTATAAATTGCTTTGAGCAATATGACTATTTTAGCAATATTGATTCTTCTTATCCACGAGCATAGACTGTTTTTTCCATTTGTTTGTGTCATCTCTGATTCATTTGATCCATGTTTTGTAGCTCTCCTGGTAGAGATATTTCAGCTTCCTGGTTGGCTATATGGCTAGGTATTTAATTCTTTTGGTGGCAGTTGTGAATGGAAGTGTGTTCCTGATTTGGCTCTTGGCTTGACTATTGTTGGCATATAGGTGTGTTCGTGATTTTTGCACATTGATTTTGTATCCTGAGACTTTGCTGAAGTTGTTTATTAGCTAAGGAGTTTTTGGGCTGAGACTATGAGGTTTTCTAGATATATGATTATGCCATGTGCAAATGAGGATAGTTAGACTTCCTTTCTTCCTATATGGCTGACCTATAGTTATTTCTCTTGCCTGATTGCTCTGCCCAGGACTTCCAATACTATGCTGAACAGGAGTGGTGAGAGAGGACATCTTTGTCTTGTGCTGGTTTTCAAGGGGAGTACTTTCAGCTTTTGTCCATTCAGTATGATGTTGGTGGTGAGTTGTCACAGATGGCTCCTATTATTCTGAGATATAAACTAGTTTCCTTTGATACCTAGTTTACTGAGAGTTTTAAACATGAATGGGGTGTTGAATTTTATCAAAAGACTTTTCTTCATCTACTGAGACAACCATGTGGTTTTTGTGTTTAGTTCTGTTTATGTGATGAATCACATTTATTAATTTGTCTATGCTGAACCAACCTTACATCCCAGGGATAAAGCCTACTTGATTGCAGTGGATAAGCTTTTTGATGTGCTGCTGGACTTAGTTTGCCAGTATTTTGTTGAGGATTTTTGCATCAAACTTCATCAAGGATATTGGTCTGAAATTTTTTTGTTGTTGTATCTCTACCAGGCTTTGCTATTAGGATGATGTTGGCCTCCTAGAATGAGTTACAGAGGAGTTCCTTCTGCTCGACTTGTTTGAAATAGTTTCAGAAGAAATGGTACCAGCTCTTCTTTGAATAGCTGGCAGAATGCAGCTGTGAATCTGCCTGGTCCTGAGCTTCTTTTTTGTTGTTGGTAGGCTATTTATCACTGACTCAATTTCATAGTCATTATCGGTCTGTTTAGGGATTCAATTTCTTCCTGGTTCAGTCTTGGGAAGGTGTATTAGTTTGTTCTCACATTGTAATAATGAAATACCCAAGACTGGGTAATTTATCAAAAAAAGAGATTTAATTGACGCACAGTTCCACATGACTGGAAAGCCCTCATGAAACTTGTAATCATGGCGGAAGGGGAAGCAAACACATCCTTCTTCATATGGCAGCAGGAAGAGAAGTGCTGTGCAAAGGAGGAAAAGCCCCTCATAAAACTATCAGATCTCATGAGAACTCGCTTACTTTCATGAGCACAGCATGAGGGTAACCACCCCCATGATTCAATACCTTCCACTGGGTCCCTCCCAGGACATGTGGGGATTCTGAGAACTACAATTCAAAATGAGACTTGGGTGGGGGCACAACCAAACCATATCAAAAGGTGTATGTGTCCTAGAATTTATCAATTTCTTCTAGATTTTTTTTTAGTTTATGGGTATGGAGGTATTCATAATATCCTCTGTTAGTTGTTTGTATTTCCATGGGGTCAGTGGTAATATTCTCCGTTTCTGATTGTGTTTATTTAAATCTCTCTTTTGTTTCTTATTAGTCTAGCTAGCAGTCTATCAATTTTATTAACTTTTTCAAAATACCAACTCTTACATTTGCTTATTTTTTCAATGGTTTTTCATGTCTCGAGCTCCTTCCGTTCAATTCTAGTTTTGGTTATTTCTTGTTTTCTGCTAGCTTACAGGTTGTTATTTTCTTGGTTCTCTAGTTCTTTTAGTTGTGATTTTAGGTTGTTAACTTGAGATCTTTCTCGCTTTTTTTTTTTTTTTTTTGAGATGGAGTCTTACTCCATTGTCCACGTTGGAGTGCAGTGGTGCAATGTCAACTTTATAACCTCTGCCTCTTGGGTTCAAGTGATTCTCGGGGCTCAGCCTCCCAAGTAGGTAGAATTACAGATGTGCACCACCACGTCTGGTTAATTCTTGTATTTTTAGCAGAGAAAAGGTTTCACCATGTTGGCCAGACTGGTCTCAAACTCCTGACCTCAGATGATCTGCCTGCCTTGGCCTCCCAAAGTCCTGGGATTACAGACGTGAGCCACCATGCCCAGCCTCTTTCTAACTTTCTGACATACCCATTTAGTGCTGTAAATTTCCCTCTTACTACTGCCTTAGCTGTGTTCCAGAGATCCTGGTATGTTGTATCTTTGTTCTCATTACTTTCAAATAACTTCTTGATTTCTGCATTAATTTCATTGTTTAACCCAGAAGTCATTCATGAGCAGGTTATTCAACTTCCATTTAATTGTGTGGTATTGGGTGAATTTCTTAGTTTTCATTTCTAATTTGATTATGCTGTGGTCCAAAGGATTGTTTGTTATGATTTCAGTTCTTTGGTATTTGCTGAGAAGTGTTTTACTTCTGACAAGGTGACTGATTTTAGAGTATGTGCCATGTGGCAATGAGAAGAATGTATATTCTGTTGTTTTGGGGTGGAGAGTTCTATAGATGTCTATCAGGTCCATTTGATCCAGTGCTGAGTTTAGGTCCTGAATATCTTTGTTAATTTTCTACCTCAATAATCTGTCTCATATTGTCAGTGGAGTGTTAAAGTCTCCCACTACTATTTTGTGGGAATTAAAGTCTCTTTACAGGACCCAAACAATGTGATTTTTGAATGTGAGTGCTCCAGTCTTGGGTGCATATGTATTTGGGAGAGTTAGATCTTGTTGAATTGAAAAGCTTTACCATTAGGTAATGTCCTTCTTTGCCTTTTTTAACATTTGTTGTTTATAGTCTGTTTTGTTTCATAAAGTAGATTACAACTCATTTTTCCTGTCTTCCATTTGCTTGGTAGATTTTTCTCCATCCCTTTATTTTGAGCCTATAGGTGTCATTGCATGTGAAACAGGAAGGCAGATACCAATGGGTGTCAGTTTTTTATCCAGCTTGCCACTCCCTGTCTTTTAATTGGGGCATTTAGTCCATTTACATGCAAGGTTAGTGCTGATACGCATAGATTTGATCCTATCATCATGATGTTAGCTCGTTACTTTGCCAACTTATGTGGTTGCTTTACAGCGTCACTGGTCTGTGAACTTCAGTGTGTTCTCGTGGTGGCTGGTAACAGTCTTTTCCTTTCATATTTGATTCCTTCAGGAGCTCTTGTAAGGCAGGTCTAGTGGTAACAAAATCTCTCAGCATTTTCTTGTCTGAAAAAGATTTAATTTCTCTTTTGCTTGTGAAGTTTAGTTTGGCAGAATACAAAATTCTGCATTGGAATTTCTTTTCTTTAATAATGTTGAATGTTGGCCCCCTAATCTCTTTGGGCTTGTAGGGCTTTTGCAGACAGGTCTGCTCTCAGTGTAACGAGTCTCCATTTGTAGATGACCTAACCTTTCTCTCTAGCTGCCTTTCACATTTTTCTTTCATTTTGACCTTGGAGAATCTATTGATTATATGCATTGGGATAATCTTCTTGAGAAGTATCTTACTAGGAGTCTCTGCATTTCCTGAATTTGAATGTTGGCCTCTCAAGCTAGGTTGGGGAAGTTCTCATTGTTGCTATTCTGAAATAGTTTTCCAAGTTGGTTCCATTCTCTCTATCACTTTCAGGGATACTAATGAGGCATAGATTTGGTTTCTTTATTTAATTCCATATTTCTCTAAGTTTCTTTTTTTTTTTTCCCATATTTTTCTCTGTTCTTATCTAACTCTCCTATTTCGATAGCCAGTCTGTACACTCTGAGATTCTTTCCTCTGCTTGGTCTAGCTACTATTAATTCTTGTGATTACACTATAAAATTCTTGTAGTGTGTTTTTCAGCTCTAACAGGTCGGTTATGTCCTTTTCTATGCTGGATGTCATGTCAGCTCCTTCATTGTTTTATCATGATGTTTAACTTTCTTGGATTGGGTTTCTCCACACTCCTGTAGCTCAATGATCTTCATTCCTAGCATATTCTCAGTTCTACATCTGTCCTTTAAGCCATCTCAGCCTGGTTCAGAACCCTTGCTGGGGAGGTACTGCAGTCATCTGGGGGAAAAAAGGCACTCTGGTGTTTTGAGTTGTCAGCGTTCTTGAACTGATTCTTTGTCATTTTTATGGGCTTATCTACCTTCAATCTGCTGCTGCTGACATTTGGATTTTTTTTTTTAATTTTTCTTGATGACCTTGAGGGTTTGATTATAGTGTAAGGTGAATTCATTCAAATGGCTTCATTATTGGAAGATTTTAAGAGGCCAGCGCTATGCTCTCAACTGGTGGACTGCATGCTGTAACTCTGGGGGACTTGTATTGGGCCCCAACTTTGTTCTCTGACTTCTCGAGGTTAGGAATCCACTCACTGTAGGGGCCAAGGTCTCCTGGATCTCTCGTCACTACACTCCTATGGTGGTGACAGCTAAAGTCTTTCACAGTGCGTGACAGTGGGAGTTGTCCTCAGAGTGGCAGCTGTGGCAGAGTGTTAGTGGGTGCTGGGTAGACTGCCTGTCTTCGGAGATTCACCACAGTGGAAGAGGCAACACAGCTCTGGGGTCTGGTGGGCCCCTGCTGGCAACTATGTGCTTGGTCATGCTGGAAACAGTGTTGGTTCAGGGGTGGAGTGCTGGTGGGACCAGGTCTAGGTGCCTTCTCTGTGCCCAGCAAGCAGGAGTGATTGCTCAGAATAGAGGATAATTCACTGTTCTATATGCAGGGTTAGTGCAGGGGCAGGGTGCCGGTCAGGCAGGGCTGGCTGGCTCTGTAACCACCAAGGCTCTATCTGCAATGGTTGTCAGCAGGGAGAGGTGTGCGGACCACACTCCTACATGCTGGTGAGGCAAGGGAAGCAGAACCTGCCCACATAGACACACACCAGCAAAGTGATGTGGAGAGTTGCTGTGGGACCGGGGTAAGCTGCAGTATGGGGATGGGGAGGGAGTGGGCAGGTTGGTGCGTGGTCATGGGGGCCGCCCTGCTGGAGTTTTCCACTGGTCAGGCATGCTCTGCCAGTAGAGAAGTTATGATACAGGTCCCCAGTACACCCAAGACTTTTCTGCAAGCTGGCATGGCCAGACTGGGGCCACAAGAGAAGTCCACAAACCAAGGGGTACTCAGGTGGAACTGGCCTCATCTGATGGGCAAGACTGCTCTGCAGAGTTCAAGACCAACAGTGCCCTAGGGCTAAAGTGCCCTATAGGAACAAGTCAAGCCTAGGGCTATGGCCGTCCCTGGCTGTGCTCCACTACAGATGCTCCTGCACCAAATGCTGTGGGCTCCACACCAGCTGGCTTGTGTCCCCTACCACTTCTCTAAGTAGCTCTCCTTCTCAACTCCAGTGTTCATGGTAGTTAAGGTGTCTCCTTCTGCCAGGGTCCCAGAGGCCTGTAGCGAGAGCTGTTTGCTGCTTGCCAGTTCAACTCACTGATTCTCCCAGAGCCCTGGGGTGCTGGGTATGAGTCCCAGTGTGCAGCAGCCCCATGCAGCGTTCCCTGATTTCTTCCTCTTCAGCCCAGCTTCTGTCCCTCCTCTTTATCCACTCTCGGTGCCTTTCCTCTCAAGATCTGTAAGGAGCACTCCAGTTATCTCAGTCCCTCAGTGAGAGCGTTCCATCTGGCTATAATATCTACTTGGCTATGTTGCCTTTCCTCCAACCTGAATCTTGATGAACAAGAAATCGTTACCACATAAGTAACTACCTTGAATGTCAGTTGGTTCATGTAAGAGTTGCTGTTGAAAAAAAAAATGTTTGTAAAGCATCATTTGTAGCTTTGTATGCAAATTCAGTGAAGGTCTGTTTCGTTACATTTTCTCCCTCTATATACCTGCAACAACAACAACAAAATGTATTTTGCTGCCCTGCGGTAGTACAGGATTGAACGAGAAGCATACTTCAGAAGTCAGTGCCAGAAAAATAGCAACTGAATATTGGACTGTGTCAAAGATCCAGGAGGAAGGTGTATTCAGGGCTGTTGCTAGAAGCTGCTACAAACTAGGTAGAGAAGAGACATAGTCAAGACCGATTTGGAAACAGGGATTTTTGCAGCGGTGTCAAGAAGAGAAGGGACACAGTAATAAGAGTAGACATATTGGAAGCCATCCCCAAATGATCCCACTGTTCAGATAGAGTCAGTTCAGTCCTGATGGATTCTCTCCAGTTCAGTGTCATTTTGAGCATACCGGTTATGCTTTCCTGTGCTGCCACTCCAAGACTCTGCTGCCCAGCTGTCAACATTTACTATTTAGCAGTCATCAAGTTCTTGGTTTACAAAATGAAAAATGGACCACTCTTAGGGTCCCAGAAATTGTATTTATACAGCTGGTGAGCTTGCAGTTAACACGTGAAAATTAATCAGTCTTTGTACCTTGTCAGAGTTGGGCTATGAGTTATGAAGGGAATACTGGGGCACATTTTCTCCCTAGTTCCTCTGTAAATCAGTTCCACACTTAGACACTGCTGTGGTTTGAATGTGTCACCCAAAGTTGTTGTGTTGGATACTTAATCCCCAGTCCAGCAGTGTTGAGGCAGGACTTTTAAGAGGTGATTAGGTCAGGAGGGCTCTGACCTCATAGGTGTATTAATACCCGATACTAGGCACCAGCCAGAGTGGGCTCCTGGTAAAAGGATAACTTCAGCTTCCTTCCCCTCTTGTGTTCACCCTTTCTTGCCCTTCTACCTTCCACCAAAGACTCAGCAAGACAGCCTTCACCAGATGTGGGACCCTCAACCTGGATTTCTCAGTCTCCAGAACTATAAAAAACAAATGTATTTTCTTCATAAGTTACCCAGTCTGCGATATTCTGTTACGGCAACACAGAATGGACTAAGGTACATACATATACTTTTTCTCCTTTGAATGTGACTGTAAATACATTTGTCATAACACAGTGGAAGTAGGATGGCCTTGGAGCCAGACTACCTCATTCAAATTCTAGAATTGCCGCTTACTCAATATATATTCTTAATCAAATTACTCAACTTTTTTAACTTTTAGTTTCCTTATCTGAAAAATTGGGATGACGATTATTATTATTATTAAATACTAAATGAAAAATACCTAATATAATTCTTGGTTCATAGTAAGGACTCAATAACTATAGATTGATATTACTGTTACTATTAAACCCAAATATCCGTAAAACCTAGACTGAAATAAGAAACCTCAATCTTCCGCTTTAAATTGGAGTTGAATACTTCTTTTTCTCTTCTCTCTGTCCCTCCCTCCTTTTCCTCTCCTCTCTTCCCCTCCCCTCCTTTTCCCTTCCCGTCCTTCATTTTATCCCTTGACTCTCTCTCTATGTCAAATTTTAAATAAAAGAGTAGACTTTGATGGTTTCAACAGTTTTAGCATTACCAAAAATAATCTGCTAAATTAAACATTATGAACAATGAACTGAAGCAGAAAAATACTACAGACAATGAGACTCATTAAGAACCTATAATAATCACCATTATCAATGGAATTTCCTGACATGGTTGATGATTCTTTTATCTGACTGGTCTTCACAGCTAGATGCCTCAGTGTCATGAGTCATCATCAACTTAATCCCTTTTTCCACTCCAGCCATCTAGGTATTTACTGAGTTCTGACCATTTAACTTTTTTTTTTATTTTGAGACAGAGTCTCACTCACCCAAGTTGGAATACCTGAGTATTGAGTATTGATCACTGGCATGATCATGGCTCACTGCAGCCTCAGCCTCCCAGGATCAAGCTATCCTCCCACCTTAACCTCTCAAGTAGTTGGGACCACAGGTGTGCACTGCCATACCTGGCTAACCTGATTATCTTTTGTTGAGATGGAGTCTCACTATGTTGCCCAAGCTGATCTCAAACTCCTGGACTCAAGTGATCCTACCACCTCAGCCCCAGCAGAGTGATGGGCTTATAGGAATGACCCACTGTGCTTAGCCCCTTTCACTTCTTAAATGTCTCTAAAGTCTTTATCCTTATCTCTATCCCATTGACCTTGTACATCCCTTGCATGGAGTCCTGTAAGAGCCTTCTCATGATCTCCCACTGCTTGTTTCAACTCTTACCATCCAGTTTGTACACTGTAGTCAAAGTGATTTTTAGGAAGGGAAAACATAATCAGGGCCATCTTCTGTTAGGTTGATGGCTCCTATTGCCTTCAGAGTTAAGGCCAAATTGTAACATGGCATAGAAACCCTTTTGTGATGGTCCTGTGTATCTCCACAGTTTGGTCTAATCCTTTGCCATGCACTGCTTATCCTCACAGTTCTATCCTCACATTCCTACTCTTCACCTTACACTCTGTGCTCATGCCAATGTTGGCATGTCTCCCTGATTAGAATATGCCTTCCTTCCCCTCTGTTTCATTATTACTTTTTAGTGGAGGCCTGTTTTCTTTGTGACTTCTCTCTTGTGTAGAGATAGGGAGGACTTCCTCTGTGTTCCCTCAGAATCTTATATATCACTTTATTATGACATTAATTGTGCTACATCTCAGTGCATGTACAAATTAGTTCAAAGGGCAGAAACAGAGACTTTGAATAGCTGTGTAACCTTGATCTCTTTGTCTCTTAAATGAGATAATGCTTAAGTAAAACAACTCAGAGACAGAAAGTCAAATACTGCATGTTCTCACTCATAAGCAGAAGATAAATAATGTGTATGCATGGACATAGAGTGTGGAATAATAGACACTGGAAACTTGGAAGGGTGGGAGGGTTGGGGGAGGGAATGAGGGATGAAAAGTTACTCAATGGATACTCCGTACACTGTTTGGGTGATGGTTACACTAAAAGCCCAGACATCACCAGTACTCCATACAGCCATGTAATGAAATTGTACTTGTACTACCTTAAATCTATACAAATTTTAAAAATATTGAGATAATAATGTCTATTCCCTAGGGTTATTGTAAAGACTAGAGCAAATACACAGTAAACACTTAAAATTACTGATAGTGTTTTAAAAATAAAAAAGTTTACAATTATGGCCTCTAGTTCCTTGAATTCTAGTATAGGCATGACCTAGAGTTGGTGTCCAGGATTTTCATCCCAACTGATTAAATCATTCCTCACCAGCTCTCACTTAAGTCTAAATGAGATCAAGGATCAGCTTCAATGACTCCCCTCTTCCAAGAGGTCCCTAATCACAGCATGAATATACTTCTCTCCCTCCTCTATGCTTCAGAAGCAGTTTGCCCTGTTGCTCTTTCTCTCCTATATTTTGACCCCTAAATTAAAGTTATACCATACACTTTCCATTTTATCACAAAAACTTACATTCCCAAGGGTACATCCTGGACTGGTCATCTGTGCCTAACTCCTTTCCTCAGCACCCAGAGCAGGGCTAGGGATAGACTCGGGGCTCTGGCTTACCTCTTTTCTGGTTTCCTTAAAATATTGGCAATATGGAGGGCCTGTGGCCATGAACACTGAGAAGGCAGAGTGGCTTAAGTAAATAAATCAGCCTTGGCATGAGGGCCCAGGTTTTAATTTCTCTGCTTCGTGATAGAGATAATGGGAGTCACTGATTGCAAAACCATTCACTGCTGTGGTCTGGGAACTGAGGGTGTCAATAACACCTCAAGAAGAAAGTGTTTCTGAAAGCAGCAGAGGAAAAAAAAAGTTCGAAATCAGCATGGCCTAAATTCCCATTGACATTAGCAGAAGAGAAACTCATTCCAGAGGTAGAGGGTCCAGGAAAAGCTGACAACACGACTGGTGATTGGCAGAGCTGTGCTTCTTCCCTTTAGCTGGATCTTGAAAGATGAGTCAGATTCTGCCAGGCAGAAATGCCTCTGCGCAACTCCATTTTAATGTAGCATCTATTTACTTTTCCTGCTTCTATTTCTGTCTCATTTACTCCATTTGTATTGCATAGTTCTCCAGAGCAATGAGCTGAGAAGTGAAGGAGCCCTTAAAGGCATGGTTTAGATGATGCTTTGCACTTAGCAAACTATTATTCGGCCTTAATCATCGTGGCATCTTTATGTTTCCCGATTTGCCCCTCAAATGCTCAGCAAATGAGTAACCAATATGTTAATTCGTTAATGATTTTTAAAACTCTTTAAAAATTTTTGCAAGTGAAAACTTTTTAAACTAATCAACTAATATTACAATCCTAAGTATTTTCCCCTCAGAAAACTGAGCTGAAACAGATAGGAAAGTAACATGGGGAAACTGCTAAATCATTCGGGTTTTATTAAGCAGTCAACATCCTAATCCTGAGGAGTATTCGTATATTTAGTAACATACTTTGCGTGAGGCTGTGTATGAAGATTTGGACAACGTAGAAGGAAGTGAATATACGTGCATCAACAAGGTAGGCCTTGACTTCTTATAAACTCTGTGATGTTTAAATAATCCTTTATGTAAGAAGACAGGAACGTAAGAATGAAAAATTGCTTTAAATTAAACCTCTAAAATAAGTGCATACTAAAAAAATGTGCTTCTTCCCCTTCAAATTGTAAAACTTGGCCATGGTCACATTCTGAAATACTAGCTTTTGAAATGATAAAAGGTAGCTGGAAGTAGATTATAATTTGTTGCCTTAATAAGGTAAGGTTACACCAGATTTTCTCTCTCCACTCTTTTTCCCTTTTTTTTTCTTCCTTTCTTTTTCTTCCTTCCATCTCTCCCTGGCTCTTTTCCCCTTTATCCTAAAACTTTTAGTTTGAGCACTGTATTAATTTAGGGCTGCTATAACAAAATACCACTGACTGAGTGGCTTAAATAGCAGAAATTTATTTTCTCACAGTTTTGGAGGTTAGAAGTTCAAGATCGAGGTGCCGGCAGGTTTGGTTTGTTTTGAGACCTCTCTGTCTCAAAGAAAGAGTGGGCAGATGGCTGCTGTCACACTGCATCCTCACATGGTCTTTCTTTCTCTGAGCATGAATCACTGGTGTCTTTGGATGCTCTGATCTCCTCTGTTTATAGGACCACTAGTCAGATTGAATTAGTGCTCACCTTAAAGCCTCATTTTAACTTAATCATCTCCCCAAATACAGTCACGTTTTAACACGACTAGGAGTTAGAGCTTCAACATACGAATTTTGGAAGGACACAATTCCGTGCATAACAAACACCTAGACAAAGGCCACAATTTGAAAAGTCACATTTTTTTTATTGTTTCTCTTCCTCGTTTTCTTCTCTCCCCCATTTTCCAAGAGTTTCTTCCTCTCAGAAGCTTTTGATCATTTAAGATCTTCCCAAGTAACTTTTTAGTCTTTCTTCTCTGCCTTATACACAAATTACAGATTTATTACACGTTTCTACTACCTAATAATCTGAAGATATTTACTCAAAATAGGTTTGAATGAACAATTTCTAATAACCACAACCATAATTTGACCTATTCCCACCACCAGTACTATTGCTATATGACCACAACTATAACTATTACTACTACTCCCACTTCTCCTCCTTTTTCTTCTCCCCTCTTTCCTCCTATGATGAGAACATTTCTTAGAGATGTCAGACTAATGCATGTAAAACATCCAGTATTGTCTGGATATGGTAGCCAAAACTGCTAGTGCCTTTCCTGTAAAATGAGTGAAATAAACAAAAATCTGGAGACAATTGTCTCCCTCTCTTTTCTTATTCCTCCTTTCGTTTGGATTTCTTTGGCTTAAGAAAAAGGTTATTGATTATATTTTGGTTTCTAGGCCCCATGGGAGGCTTTTTCCAGCCCAGAGGTGCTAAGCTATTTTCAAGAGCCCTGCCCCTTTTCCTTTTCCAGACTATTCCAGGATAATTACCAGCTGCATTCAGAAGAACAGGGGCACATTCCACTGGCTGGTGAGCTCAGGCACTTGTGACCTGGTGGCCTTGACTGACTTGGTAAGAACTTAGCCACCCCACCAGCAGCCTCCACCACAAACCTCAGAGTTGCTGTCTTTTCATTCTCCTTTTTCATTAACTGTCTCCTTACTGATGGACCCTGGGCTGAGTCAGAGTTTTTGTGTTTTAATGAATCCATCTGTATTGGAAGGAGATGCTGCTTTCCAAGGAATCAAAACTGATTTTGTTCCTTAAGGACCTTTTGTTTTTTTTGAGGTGGAGACCTGCTCTAATGCCAGGCTGGAGTGCAGTGGCGCAATCTCAGCTCACTGCAACCTCCACCTCCTGGGTTCAAGCAATTCTTCCGTCTCAGCCTCCCAAGTAGCTGGGACCACAGGCATGTGCAACCATGCCCGGCTATTTTTTGTGTTTTTAGTAGAGACGGGGTTTCACCACGTCGGCCAGGATGGTCTAGATCTCTTGACCTCGTGATCCGCCCTCCTCAGCCTCCCCTTAAGGAGCTTTTTAACTAGGAAGTAGGGAAAAAAAAGTCTCAGCACACTTCTCCCTCCCTCCCTCCTTTTCTGTCTTTTTCTTTCCCCTTCCCTCCTTTGCCTACCTTTCTTCCTCCCTCCCTTTCTTCCTTTCTTCCTCCCTTTCTTCTCCTCTCTCCCTCCCTTTCTTGCTTCCTTCCTCCTTTCCTCTTTTTTTCTTCCACTTGTCTTTTTCCTTCCTTCTCATCTTTCTTTTCTACTTTCTTTCTCTGTCTTTGTTTTCTCTCCCTCCTTTATTTTTTCTTTTTGCTACTTGTTCTTCATCTCCACTTTCCTGCTATTTCTTTATCTTTTTGTTCTTCTTTCATTATAATTGTTTAAAGCTTAAGTTAATGTTACTATTCTAAGATGTGGATTAAATACAGCTTCAGATTGAAAGAAGGAGGCTTCTATACCTACGTTTATGTTTGGTATATATGGTATGATTATTTTGCATGTATATTTGTATATATACATGGGTAACCGAATCAATAGTAAGCAAAGTTCAGAATATCTTTCCTGTTTTTCCTAATCGCTTAGTATATATAGTTTTTCTCTTTTTAATTATGCTATTTTTTGATTGATTCCTTATCTGTCTACCTCAGCTATCTGAGGACAGAGCTCATATTTCCTCAACTGACCTATTAATATTATATATTGAATTAATGGCATTCAAACTACAGAACCACCCTTGCCTTCTAGGAGGCTATGGCATATCAGTGTATAATAAACTGGGGAATTGCTTTTGCTTTTATTTTACTTTTTTTTTTCTTTTGCATGAATATGCAAGAGAAACATTGGTCTAAAGCTTTCTGCCTTTGATTTGTTTTGTTATCAGGCAACTATTTTTCTCCCCTATGAAACATTTTGCAAATTGCTGAAATGACTCGTCTTTAGAAATTTGAGTCAATTCATCTGTCTCTGGCATTTTTCAGAGCTACAGTTAGTGATGTGCTGGTAAATGTTTAATAACTGGCTGTCTGCAGGACTGGGGAATCCCTGATTTGTTGCATGTACTAACTTCCAGTGTAAAGACTTCCATGCTGGCTGACATCAAGCTTTCTAAGATGATGCCATTGAACTTAGAGGTGGAAAGAGATGAGCACACCCAGCTTAACAAAACAGTGTCAATCAGCTCTAGCACACAGCTGGTTACAGATCTTTCACAACCCCTTAATTTTGTCAATTGCTTAGTTTTTCTATCTCCTATGGTGTCTATTTTAGTATTCATCAGAATACGATTTTCTTAGAAAAGTATTCATCTTACCTAGATGTTCAAATATATTACTTATTCTGGTGAAGTTCTTTTTTAAAAATATTTTTACTTCCCCAGTATCTTTGATATCCACTCTCCCTGACCTTTCCATTTCAAATGCTGTATGTTTGCCTTTTCTCTCTTTATATTTATTGGGTTAACTGGAGTTTCTGTAATCTTTAGTTATTTCCTTGCTTCCCTTGTCAATTTTATATTTGAGATTTACTTGTCAATGCTATTGTCTTTCTGTTTTTTTATGTATTTTCTCTTCCTATCTTTATTACATTTTTATTTTCTAACTTATATAAATTTATCTTTGTAAAGTACCAGGGGTTAAGAATATACAATAAGTAAATGGAGTGCATTATTATTATATGACTACATTTGCCCAATAAAATTTTATTTACTATATACTGATTTTAGATATTATGCTAGCAATTTTATTAAAAATTTGAACTGAGCTCATTAACTATAGAAAATACTCTTTGCCTTTTGTAATACAATCAAAACCTACTATGTGTCTGTGTTTCTGCAATCCTGCCAGGGCTGTTGGAAGACATTATTTAGACATTTCCTTTGTTTCATCCATGCCAGTGGTATTTCTTCTACTCACAGCTACTTGTGTCCACATGAAGTCTCCTGTAATTTCAAACTCCCTTGTTCCTAACCAATAACCTCATTACAAACAGATTCCCTCTAATCATTCTTCTATCTCATCATGGGGTACCTGCAAGTCACCTCCTGGGATAGAAAATATAATTTCCTTATGGTCATGGCCTGAGCTGCCTATGAAGGCTTCTATTAAGTCTGAGCCAGTGGGTTACTTTTCTTTTTCTTCTATGATGCAGAAACTCTAACATTTAGATTTGTGAAAGAGCCATACTTCCTGCAGATAGTTTGAATAATTGGGCTGATATAGTTTGGTGTGTCCCCACCCAAATCTCATCTTGAATTGTAGTTTCCATAATCCCTACATGCCATGGGAGGGACCTGGTGAGAGGTAATTGAATCATGGTGGCAGTTACCTCCATGCTGCTCTTCTTGTGATAGTGAGTGAGTTCTCATGAGATCTGATGGTTTTATAAGGGGCTTTTCCCTCTTTTGCTCAGCACTTCTCCTTGCTGCCACCATGTGAAGAAGGACATGCTTGCTTCACCTTCCGCCATGATTTTAAGTTTCCTGAGGCCTCCTCAGCCACGCTGAACTGAATCAATTAAATCTCTTTCCTTTATATATTACCCAGTCTCAGATATGTCTTTATTAGCAGTGTAAGAACAGACTAACACATGAGTCAATGTCTTTTAGAATATGTGGATAATGCAGAGATCTGCATTAAGCATTTGATGTTTGCTCAACTTGTTTTTTGAGCAATATGTATAAAGGATAACTTTGGGTCAGCCCAGAGAGGGCAGGTGGTTGACATGGGCCATTGTTCAGAGTGGTATGAGTATGAAGTCCAAGTAAAAAGTGATTATGGCAGAGGATAAAGGAGAAATAAATGCATTTTGGCTGAGTGTCTACTGTGTGCCACAACCTACTTGTATTCATTCATGAAGGACTTTGAACATCCCTACAAGGTAGGCATTACTTCAAAGTGGAGGCTTAAAAAAGCAAAATATCTTTCCCAAAGCCATACAGCTAGACAGTAAGAGAAGTAAGATTCAATGTATGACTCCAGAATTTATACATTTTACTATGCCCTTTTTTGCATAGTACATTCCTAGATAATTTGCATTCTAACTCTTCTTGTCATGAAGCATCCATGTTGTGAGTTCTATGAACATCTTGATTTGTTTAATACGCAGAGTACTTAAGAATATCTTTGAACCAAATAAGCAGAATTCAAGGACTACCATTCATCACATGACAGTGACAGTTGTTTTGTTCTACTTTGCTTCTATTATTACTATTATTGTTATCAACATTTTAACAGATGTCATTTAGAAACTGTCCTACACAACCCTATGCTTTTAAATTCTTGCAGTTTCAGTCACTAGGAATTCATAGGTTAAGAATCTTATTCAAGCCCAAAGCATCTGATGTTATTCTACCAATGTTTAGCATGATGGTTCGCTAACCTACCTCAAGACATGAATACATGCCCTGATTCTAACTTTTTGTAAAATCAGAGCTGCCTTTCCTTGGCTGCCACCCATCAACTGTATACCCAGCTAACCCAACAGCTCCCAGACATAGCACCTGAAACCATCATGAAAGTTTCTGGGCAGAACCTCAGGACCCCTTTTGCAGTTTCATGACATTTTTTTCCTCAGTGAGGTAACAAACGAACAAATAAAAAAGCAAAAGAACAAAGAAATAAGAGATGAAGAAAGAAAGGAAACTAAAAGAATGAAAGAAATGAAAAAAGAAAGAAGGAAGGAGGGAGGGCGGGCAAAAGGAACGAAGGGAGGATGGGAGAAAGGAAGGGAACTTAACATAGATATTTTGGGAGTCACCATCCAAAATCTCCCGGGGTCTCTCTTTTACTTTTTGGTAACTTCTGTTTCATAATTTTACTGTTATTTTTTGTAGATCTAGATTAAATAGACACTGTCCCATTTCTACTGAATTTCAAAACAAAACGAAGTATATAGTCCCTACCTTTAGGGAACTTTCACAGGTATTTTTTTTCTGTGACAGTTGTTTTTGGGAGCTGCTCAGCTTTCAAAGCCTCAACCCTTAAAAATATTTTTTTGATCACTGGATTAAGTTTCCATTCCACTTCACCCAGAAACTATATTTATACTATAAGTTCCAGGCCTCTGACATACTTGATTAGACTAAGTGGTCACTTACAAAAGAGGAGGAGGAGGACAAGTTTGTGTTTTATATGTGACTAGAAATGAGTCACATAAAACCGCATTGTGATAGTTTCCTGCCAGTAGACTGCAAAGATCAGAGAAAGGTGAGTACAGAGAGAAAAACCATAGATAAGACATTCAGAGAAATCCAGAAGTGTATCTCCTAAAGCCTTCTCATAAATGGGCTTAGACCCTTCCTGATGTTCTCCTGCTTCCTTGACCTTGGGGTTCATCTTATCCTACTTGTATTAGGCTAGATTGAGTAGTGCCTTCTTTCTTGCAATTACTGCCATCTATACCCCACTATCAAGAGGCAGCATGACATACTAGTATTATGACCAGCTATACACCAAAATGCCTAGAATTGAATACCAGATCCAGCACTTGGTTGCTGTGGTCGCTGAATAATGTCCTCCAAATATATTCAGATCCTAACCACAGGAACCTGTGAATGTTTTCTTACATGGCAAAAATGTAAGGAAATGTAATTCAATGTTATTACATTCAGAATTATGAGATGGGGAGGTTACTCTGGATTATCAAGGTGGCCTGACACATGATCACTATAAGAAGGAAATGGGGGAGATTTGACACAGAAGAGGAAGTCAGAGATGTGACAATAGAAGCAAGAAGCAAGACTGATGCAAGGAAGGAGCCGAGGCCTGCAGCAGCCTCCCGAGCTAGAAGAAGCAAGGAGACAAGCTTTCTGGATAAGTTACAGAAGAAAACAGCCGTGCCAGCATCTTGACTTAAGCCCATGGAAATTGACTGCAGCCGTTTCATGTCCAGAACTGAGATAATACGTTTTTATTGTTTTAAGCCACCGAGTTTCTGGTAATTCGTTATAGCAGCAATAGAAAAGTAATACAGTAGCTTTGTAATCTTGGGCAAGTTTTCTAACCATTCTCCATTTTAATTTTATCATCTGTAATGTGGAAAAATGCATGCTTCATTAGACAGCTGTGAGAGTCAATGATGTTGTGTGTTGTCTGCCATGTGGAAGGCACTAAATAAGCATTGTATTGTTCACTACTTGTATACAACACAATTTTAGTCATACTTTTAGTCAGCAGCTAAGTCAGGACTTTTACCCAAGTTTTTTTGACTCCAACTTACTAAAACTAGGTGTAAAACAAAAATTAAAACACAAAACAAAATAAAAAAAACTATCAATTAATATATCAAATATGATTTGAGACCACATTTCTTAGGCTTTCCTTTAAAAGTGATCACTGAAAGAGGAAAATTTGTATTTTTTTTGGTCACTCTACATGAACAAAAATTCAATTTCATTTATACTAAAAGAGATGTAGATATCTCAAAACTCACTCATTTTTGTTTTAGCTGCTAAATTTGTATGTTATTATTTTTAGCTTCCATATTTCGCTTTTTTAAATCCACTAACAGGTAATCTTTCTAAAGGCTTTCATTTTTCTCTATTTATATTGTAGAGATCAATTCAACAAATGTTTAGAAAGCACCCTTAGGCTTACAGACAGCAACCCAGTTATTCATATATCCATTCATCCACCCATCTATTTGCCCACCAGCTATAATTTAGGAGGCAAGTATCTGTGAATAGTCACCGAATAAGAATATTTTTATATGCAGCAGACCCCCAGTGCAGATGATAAGTTGTAGTCTGGTCTGTCATGGAGGGCTTGCAGTTGACTTTTGGAGCCATACACCTGATCAGAACCTTCAAAGAAATGTGACAAGGACAGAAACTGAGGTTTGACCAGAGAGTGAAATAAAGTGGGGTGGAGTGGTGGCTATATCAGATAGAAAGCAGGGATTGTAAGGAAGAATTCACAGAGGAAATGTGGGGCTGAGGTTATAAAGTTGAAGGAGGATAAATTGGAAAGAAAAGAGCCTTAAATAAAAGCTTTAGTAACATTAAAAGGAAAAGATGATATGGATAGATGATATGGATAGATTAGACATGGTATTTGATAACATATAGTCAAAGAAAATGTCTTATCTTCTCCCAGACAAGAATAAGATTGTCATTTGATTGTCTGATGGAAATAATTTAGAAGAACATAGTAGGATATACTGTTTATCAGAGTGGACAGCTTTTTGAGATCTGATGTATGCATTCTGACTTTTTTTCTTTCTCTTTCGTCTGAAACATTACTGACAGTTACTACGATAGTCCAGCACTCTTGAAGTTGACATATGCTGAGTGACAGATTTAAGATAAGAGTAAAATACATTTGAATGTGCTGATAAAAGAAAAATGGGAAAGGGATGAAATTACAGATATATAAACGTGTATCTTTAAAGCTCTTAGGAGGACAAATTGCTAATCAGGAATTGAACTATATAGAGGCTTGATAAGTTCGAATGCAGAAACCCTTCCGGGATGAAAACTCTTTCTAGTGTATAGTGGTTTAATAAGAAGTCAAATAAAATCCATTTGAAAGTGCTGGTTCCACTTGGTATGAAGGAGAATTTTCAAGAGATTTTCAAATGTCTGAATGAACAGTAATAAATCCAACAGGGCCAAGGCGGGGTGTCCAATTGGACAAGTGGCATAAAAGCTATCTTTGGAAACTCAGCATCTACAATAGTACATTCTGTTACTATTAATTTCTGACAAATGGAAGCTATCCACAAGAAAATTACACTGACATGAATCAAGTCAATCACAATGTGCGTTTACTTATAACCAAAAAATCTAGTATGTACAATCACTTTGCAGTCATTGAAACACACTTACACTCACATGTGAGCACACAAACATGCACAACACACACACGAATATTTATAAAGTATACACAGTTTCAACTCTTATTCTTTCATCAACCTCCCAAATAATATTAATTTATTCCAATAAAACTAATTTATTCAATTATTTATTTAATTTTTTTAGAAGTCATAGTAACTACCACATATAGTATTTGTTGGGCCTAAATATTGCCCCATTCTCCAGAATTATTAGACTCTTAGTGTATAGGAATCACAAATTGCTAAGAATTTGTTTCTGCATTCCTGGCCATCGCTGATTGATTTTGCAGTGGAATGTCAGACCCTAGCTAGGCCAGCAAGAGGGTTTCTACTTGGAACTGGGAAAATAGTAGGGGGAGACCCAGCAGAGAAGCTCATTCAAGCATTCAAGTTGCTCAGAATGCCTGTTTCAGAATCCTGGAACCCCAGCCCTTTGATGGCTTACTATGCAGAACAGTCTGCAAACTGCAATTAGCTAAAAAACAGAAACTACAGTTGCCCTCACACTTCTAAAGGTAGCAACACATCCCCACTGAACATGCAGACACCCAGACTACTTCATAAAGATAATTAAAAAAAAAAAAACACAAATTTTTGTTGAAAGCTAACACCATTTTCCTTGCCTGAAAACTGCCTTTTCACATCTTTTACCAGCTTCAGAATTCACTTGCCACAGGTTCCACTCTTGAGGCCCTATAATAGAATAAACACCATGATTTCATAAAAACTAGATTTGGTCTTTGTTCTCAGTTTCTGACAAGGTTAAAACCCTTGGAATTTCCTCATAGGAGTGTATTTTTGTTATTCATAAAGAGTCTCTTTTTAAACACACCTGAGACTGTGCTAATGAGGTTACTTAAGGTGAGGCATCATTTTATCTGTCCTCAAACTGACACTTTGCTCATTACAGTAGCAAAAAGCATGCTCTTGGGTGGAGATTTAAGATGTTAATGAGACACGTGACGTATCCACAAGCATGTGCAGTTACTGTGCATGTGCATGCAGAAGACCACTCCGAACATGCTTACAAGGAACACCTCTTCTCACCCCCTGATGAATAATTATCCATCATAATTTAAGACTCCCATAAAAGGAGTCTCCCTAATGCCAGTCTTGGCTGTCTCATCCTTAAGAGCAGCCCACCCTGAATCCTCTCTCTAAGGGTGCACTCTCTATTCTGCACTTATCTTTCAAAGTACTCTTTCTCTTTTCCAATAAGTTATGCTGCATCTCCTTTCCTGTGTGTCTCCTCTGAATTCTTTTAAACTAAGTAGACAAGAACCAAGGTCTTACAATGGCCATCAATAGAAGGACATCTACCACCATGCCAGGAACACTGTAAATGTTCCAGTAGCTGAGGTTACTTACAAATACAGGCATACCTCATGTTATTATGTCTCACTTTAGTGTGCTTCATGGATATTGCAGTTTTTTACAAATTAGCTTTTTGCAACCCTGCATCAAGCAAGTCTGTAAGATCTATTTTTTCAACAGCATGTGCCCACTTTGTGTCTCTTTGTCACATTTTAGTAACATTAGCAGCATTTCAGACTTTTTCGTGATAACTGTAGCTGTTATGATGATCTGTGATCAGTGATCAGCAATCTTTGATGTTACTATTGTCATGTTTTTCAGCACCACAAATCACACCAATATAAGATGGTTAACTTAATCAATAAATGTGTGTGTTGGACTATTCCACCGAGAAGCCACTCTCTCATCTTTCTCTCTCCACAGGCCTCCCTATTCCCTGAGACACAACAATTGAAATTAGGACAATCAATAACCCTACAATGATTCTGAAGGGTTCCTGTGAAAGGAGGAGACTTTCATCTTTCATGTTAAGTTAAAAGCTAGAAATAATTATGCTTAGTGAGGAAGGTATGTCGAAAGCTGAGACAGGTCAAAGGCCAGGACCCTCATGAAAGTTAGCAAAGTTGTAACTATAAAGGAAAAGTTCTTAAAGGAAATTAGAAATGCTACTCCACTAAACATACAAATGATAGAAAGTAAAATAATCTTATTGCTGATGTGGAGAAAGTTTTAGTGATCTGAATAAAAGATCAGGCCAGCCATAGTATTCCTTTAGGCTAAAGCCTAATCCAGGGCAAGGCCTTAACTCTATTCAATTCTATGAAGGCTGAGACAAGTGAGAAAGCTGTGGGAGAAAAGTTTGAAGTTAGCAGAGGTTGTTTCACAAGATTTAAGAAAACAAGCCATTTCCATAACTTAAAAGCACAAGGTGAAACACAAAGTCCTGATAAAGATGCCATAAGTTATCCAGAAGATCTAGCTAAGATTGGTAAAGATGATGACATTAAACAACACATTTTCATCTAGACCATGTAGAACTTCTATAGCTAGAGAGGAAAAGTCAATGCCTGGCTTCAAAGGATAGGCTGACCCTCTTGTTAAGAGTTAATGCAGCTGGTGGCTTAAATTTGAAGCCAAAGCTCAATCTACCATTCTGAAAATTTTGGGATATGTAAGAATTATGCTAGATATACTCTATCTGTGCTCTGTAAATAAACAAGAAGTCTGGAAGACAGAACATCTGTTTACAGCATAGTCTGCTGAATGTTTGATACCTCCTGTTTCACATACAGCTTAGAAAGACTCCTTTCAAAATGTTACTTCGCATTGACAATGCACCTGGTCACCCAAGAGCTCTGATGGAGATGTACAAAGAGATTAATGTTGTTTTCATGCCTACTAACACAATATGCAATCTTCAGTCTGTGGATCAAAGAGTAATTTTAATTTTCAAGTATTATTATTTAAGAAATATATTTAATACGGCTATAGCTGCCATAGATTGATTCTTCTAATGGATCTGGGCAAAGTCAACTGAAAATCTTCTGGAAAGGGTTTACCATTTTAGATGCCATTAAGAACATTTGTGATTCATAGGAGAAGGTCAAAATATCAACATTAATATAAGTTTAGAAAAAGCTGACTCTAACCTTCATGGATGGTTTTAAGGGGTTCAAGACCTCAGTGGAGGAAGTAACTGAAGATACGGTAGAAACAGCAAGAGAACTAGAATTAGAAGTGAAGCCTGAGACAGGAGTGAATTCCTACAATCTCATAATAAAACTTTAAAGAATAAGGAGTTGCTTTATATGGATGAACAAAGAAAGTGGCTTCTTGAGATGGAATCTATTCTTGGTGAGGTTGCTGTACCATTGGTGAAATGACAGTAAAGTACAATATTACATAACTTAGTTGATAAAGCCATAGTTGAGCTGGAGAGGATTGACTCTGATTTTAAAATTTCTGTCACAGGTAAAATGCTATCAAACAACATTGCATTCTACAGAGAAATGTTTAGTAAAAGGAGTCAGTCAATGTGGCAAATTTTATTGTCTTATTTTTAAACATTGCCACAGCCACCTCAACCTTCAGCAACCACAATCTTGATGGGTCAGCTGCCATCAACAGTGAGGCAAGACCCTCCACCAGCAAAATGAGTATGACTCACTGAAGGCTCAGGTGATTGTTACTATTTTGAGAAATATTTTAAAATTAAGATATATCTACTGTTTTCTTTAACATAAAGCAATTACATACTTAATAGACTACAGTTTAGTGTAAAAATAACTTGTACATGCACTGGGAAACCAAAAAATTTATATGACTCTACTTATTGCAATATTCACTTTATTACAATGGTCTGTAACAAGACCTATTCTATCTTCAAGATATATCTATATCTATATGTGCGTGTGTGTGTATATATAGATGACATACATTTTTATTATATATATATCATATGACATTTTCTCAGTTTTCATCAATTTTATCTTTGCCAAATATTATTTTATTATTTTACAGTGTACCAAATTTGCTTCTATCCACTGCTTTGCATGATTTTCTCCATACTCCCCCCAAATCTTCACACACATGCATTAGGCAATAATTAAGATTATTTTGGCTATACTTCATAGAAAAGAAACTAGAGCTCAGAAAATACAATTGACTGTCTAAATTACATAATTGAAAGAACTGGGGTCTGAACTTGCATTTGGAACTTCTTTTCCTCAAGCATGGTCCATCCTCTGAGATAATCTATTTTCTCCTAGATCATCTGTTCTCTGTATTCATAATCTGTTAGGGGAATATGACTTGAACAGAGTGACTGTTAATGACATAATGAACATGTACATTAAGGGAGGTTTGAAAGAGAGTCTTTTCTTGCTAGAAAGAGTATACATCTGGAGCTAGGATACTGGACTAGTTAAGGCCCACTGGTGTGAAGTCAGATGGACTAGGATTACATCTTGACTCCTCTGTCAACTAGCTACTTGAGCAAGTTTTATTATTTTCTTTAAATCTTAGTCTCCTTATTAAGAAAATCATAATAATAGATATAACTTGCAGGACTGCTGCAACAATTAAATCATATCAAGGATGTGAAGCATTTATGACATGGCTGGGTACAAGAGTTTCTACTATTTCTTAGCCATAATTGTTATATTTTGATTATACTGGAATTAATATGGAAAACTTGACTAGGTAATAGCTTTTGAACTCAGCTTCATGGCAAATAGAATTTGTATATATATAATAATCGTAAATCTACCATTTACTAAGTGTTGTGTGAACATGTTAATACACTATCACATTTAATCCTCAAAGCAATTATTTGATCAACCCACAACATTAAGTATGTTATTTTTCCATTTTAAAGGTTAGAAATTTGAAGTAGAGAGAGATTAAATAATTTTTCTAAGGAAAAGAAAATTATTCAATTTAACTGGAGGGTAAATATATTAAAATGTTATTGATTCTTCCAATAATACATACATCTTAACTAGGGATCTCAGGAAATACAAGGTATGAATCCAAAGAAATACGTTTTTAAGTATGGAATTTATGACTCCTAAAAGATTGTGAGGAAGAAATATGAAGGTGGATATGAGGAATATGGCTGAAATGTTTATTCTTTCATTCATTCACACATTACTGACCTTCCTGTTATGTGCAACATTTCATAGGTTTTCGTATGGTTTAGAGTATTAAGACTTACTCTCTTTTATCCCCTATTTATTTTTAAATAATTTCAAATGTAAGGAAATGTTACAAAAATAGTACAGTAAGCACCCATATGTTTTTCATCTAGATTAATCTGTTAACATTCTACCACATTTGTTTTTTTCTCTCTCCCTCTCTCTGTGTGCGTACATACATGCGTACACAGGTATATACATACATTTCTTTTTTGGCTGAACCATTTTAGAGTTAGTTACACACTCTACCTCTAAATACTTCAGCATATATTTTTTTTCAGAACAAGAAGGAACTACATAACCACAATAAAATAATCACATTTAGGAAATTAATCATCGATGAAATTTTGTTATCTAATGTACTTTCAGTATTCAAATTTATCCAGTTGTTTCAGTAATATTGCTTAAAGATTTATCCTAGTCTTGGATCTAATCAAGAAGTACACTGCATTTAGTCATCATGTCTCTTTAATTCAGAAAAGTCAACCAAGTTTTTTTTCTTTTAAACTCTTAAGACACTGATAGTTTTGAATTGTCCTGGTGATTTATTTTGCAGAATATCCCACAATTTGGCTTGCATGCTTTC
This sequence comes from Alouatta palliata, assembly GCA_004027835.1. Lineage (NCBI taxonomy): Eukaryota > Metazoa > Chordata > Mammalia > Primates > Atelidae > Alouatta > Alouatta palliata. The sequence goes on along the minus strand of PVKV010003967.1, from coordinate 71,027 downwards.
TCATTTTTTTTTTAATTCTTGAACATTACATAAGAAATATTGTGTCCTCAGTATAACACATTGAGAAGTCGAGAAGCTCATGGCATCAATTTGTTTAATCTCTTTATCTACAAGAGAGAGATTGGACCTTTTATTTATTTATTTATTTATTTATTTATTTATTTATTTATTTATTTATTTTGCAGAGTCTTGCTCTATCACCCAGGCTACGGTGCAGTGCTGCAATCATAGCTCACTGCAAGCTTGAACTCCTCTGCTCAAGTGACCCCCCCCAACTCAACCTCCCAAGCTGTTGGGACTTGTAATTTGTGCACCAAGCCTAGCTAATGTATTTTTTAATTTTTTAAATTTTTAGTCAAAATGAAGTCTCAGTATGTTGCCCAGGCTGGTCTTGAACTTCTGTGCTTAAGTGATCCTCCTGCCTTGGCCTCCCAAAGTATGGGATTACAGGCATGAGCCACCATATCTGGCTGAGATTGGAATTCTGAAGAATCAAATTTTGCCCCAATTTGCAGTGCTTGGAGCAAACATTTTGTAGCCCTACAGTAGAAATCACAAGGTAGCTGTGATGATGACTCTACTCTTCATTATGTAACTGAAATTATGTTCATTCAATCATTCATTCATGAATGGATGGCTCTTTTATGAAACAGTTTCTGTTCACGATGGTGAAAAATTATTTTTTATAAATTAATGATTTTTACATAAGGCTGGTGTTTATATGGGAAATCTGACTTATTACAGAATTATACTATTCCCAAAGTATGTTTGTTACATAAAACATATTAAGAAGTATTTTTATCATGTCTGCATTAATGATACGTTTTATTGAAAACTATGTGTATTAAGTCCTCATTTGTGGGATTTCCACTCATGCATTTCAGTAAGGAGTATTATTAACACTATTTACCACAACTGGCAATTACTACTATTTTTTTTAAGTTAACAGCATGCCATGCTTTCTACCCCTTTATCTTCTACTTCTTTATTATTACTTACAATTTTTAGATAAAGAAACTGGAGGCTTAAGAATGTGAACTTTTACAAACTTGCCTCAGAATCTTGACCCTGAAAAGAAACCTGAATGCAGAAGTCTTAAATGCATCCCATATGAACACCCTTTTCTGCCCTTCAGTTGTATCATATGAGACCCTCTAAGTCCCCACTGCATGTGGGCCATTGTGCCAGGGCCAATTCCAACCCAGTCTACTCAATCAATGGCCATGCTCCTGTTTTCCTTGATAGCAAACCTTGATTTTGTTCTGGCAATAGTTCTGTCCAGGAACATGTAGGCAAAGGGTTCTGATGACCTACTGGGAAAGATTTTCCTCTAATAAGATAAGCATGTGAGATGATGGTCCCCTTCAGTCTTCCTTCCTTGGTTCTGCTTTGTATGCTCTTGGAGAATGTCATATTCAGAACTGAGCAGCTCTCATGTCATCTGTTAATAGAGATCTTTGAGGACAAAAGCCAACATGCTGAGGATGGTGGGGGAAACGAATGTGAATATTTGAAGTGTCTGCATGGGATCCTGTGATATGCTGTCCAGATCTCACTGCAGGAATGAAAGATAATTTCTCCCACTATTCAAACTGTTTCCCTCAAGTGTTGATCCCTTCAGGGATTGTATCAGCAGCACAGAGCTTCCCTTCCTAAGATTCTAAATCCCATAACTAATGGGCTCAGGATCTCTAAGATCCCAGCCTTTTCTTCCTAATGGAAGAGAGCTCTGAAAGGTCATCCAGTCTCCAAAACTCCTCATTGAAGGTCAGCTGAGATTTAACATGGGTCTTTATAACAATTGGAGTCCTCCCTGTGCTAATGCTGCATTTTTTCCTTTCCTTCCACAGTGCTGATCCCCAAAATACTCTGTAGTAAACCTTTCCCAGGCTAAAATCAATTTTAGAGTCTGATTCTCAGGGAATCTAACCTGTACCAGTCCTTGATGGCTATTTTGGGCTGCTAAATTACTTATAGCTAAATATTTCGTTAAGCTACCAATACACATATCTTATGTTTTAAACCATATTTGACACTGATCACAGTATTTTGTACATATTTGATTATCCCTCCTTTCTGGCTAAACTGTGAGGTCATCAAAAGTGTTCACTATGGCACTAGTCTGCTTTCACTCTGCTGATATAGACATGCCCAAGACTGGGTAATTTATAAAAAAAAGAGGTTTAATGAATTCACAGTTCCATGTGGCTGGGGAGACCTCACATCTCAGTGAAAGGTAAAAGGCACGTCTTGTATGGCAGAAGCCAAGAGAGAATGAGAGCCAAGCAAAAGGAGCTTCCCCTGATAAAACTGTCAGATCTTGTGAGACTTATTCACTACCATGAGAACAGTATGGGGAGATGGCCTCCATGATTCAATTTTCTCCCACCAGGTCCCTCCCACAACACATGGGAATTATGGGAGCTACAATTCAAGATGAGATTTGGGTGAGGACACAGCCAAATCATCCCAGTGATGCTTTCCTCATCACTGTGTCTCCCTCCAGGTTTACAACAGTAAATGAAACCTAACAGGCACTCAATAAATGTATGTTACATGAATGAGTAAAACCTATGCTTATTTAAATAACTCATATTCATGCCACATCCTGGTGCAGTGAACTATTTTTGCAGAGCTAAATTTTGTATGTCGTGCTTTTCTAAATCACATATTTCAGCAAATGCACTAAGCAAACTGAAAAGGATCACATGCCATATCTAATTTTTTTGAACATTGTGCTCAGTCTCAAATGGAGCATTTCGATCTTTAAAAACCGTTCTATTGGTGGCACAAGACAACGTATCTCAAAACATTGGGTCCTGATCAAAGGTAAACCTACACCAAACTTTACTCTCTAGAACCTAGTTCCCTCAGAACAAAGTTCATAAATTATTATTTTTTCTTTACACAGCTGCAGAGGTAAAACGCAACAAAATACACTTACTACAAAATAAGCAAAAAGTTCCAGGTTCAAATCCTACTGCTGCTACTTACTAGAGCTTAATCTTGGGCATGAAGTTCTTTCATTTATTAAATGGGAAAAATCAAGGGTTCTAAGAATGCTTCTGAGTTCCTTTTAAAGCTGTGATTCAGGCATTTATTCCCAAGATTTTGTGTGCTTATCTTTTGTTTATGATACCACGTGCTAAATTTGTTCTACAGCATTTTACCAGGGAATCGTGTTTTCTCTCTTTATTCTTACATTCTCCTGGTAGTTCATAAGAATTGCTTATTTGCCTGGCCCACTCAGAAACTAAGAGCTAGGTGAACACTGAGTTCTTCTTCTTAAAATATGTTCCTTTGGCTGTGTGTGGTGGCTCACGCCTGTAATCCCAACACTTTGGGAAGCCAAGGCAGGTGGATCACGAGGTCAGGAGATCGAGACCATCCTGGCCAACATGGTGAAACTCCGTTTCTATTAAAAATACAAAAAAAAAAAAAAATAGCTGGGCATGGTGGCACATACCTGTAGTCCCAGCTACTCAGAAGGCTAAGGCAGGAGAATTGCTTGAACCCAGGAGGTGGACATTGCAGTGAGCCGAGATCACGCCACTGCAGTACAGCCTGGGTGATAGTGCAAATTCTGTCTCAAAAAAAAAGCTCCTTCTCTTTCATAGATATTATCTTCCACTTATATTAGCTACACTTTATAACTGTGTTTTATTGCAAACAAAGTCTTCTAGGAAACACACAGGTATTTACATATGTAAAATTTAATGTATGCAATAATAAAAAGAGCTTTACTATTTATTGATTATCTTCTATAAGCTGAGTACTTTAGATATTTCCAAATCTTTAATCTTCAAAGAAATCTGACAAGGTGAATAATTTGTCATCTTCCAGATGAAGAAAGTCACCTTTGGGACAATTGAATAACATGACCAAGGCAACTTAGTTAAGTGAGTGGTGTATTCAGGATTTGAAGTCAATAAAACTCCATGAATGCCAAAGTTGTATTGTTTCCTATACAGCAGAAGGCAAAGAGGTAGATAGGCAAATATCAGCTTCCAAGGGCATAGATAACTGTTCGCAGTTCCTTGCCAAGAGGTAAGATAGAGACAACTATTTTTATAAAAACCAAGGCTTACATGGAGCTTAATTAATACAATGTTACATTTTAGAAATTATTTGTCAAAAGCCTAATGAAAGAATAAGTACCAATGTTTTTCTGGATTCATATTTTTATTTTTTAAGAAATTATTCATCCCAGTGACCTTCTTAAGTAACTATTAGCAAATAAGCATTACTTGATAAGCTTAGAAAAAAGTTAGAATGATTCAACATTTAAAAACTGGCTAGTTTTATTCTTTCTATGGTATCAGAACTTGCGAGGAGATCCAGAAATATACAATTTAATTTTCTCCAATTTATTAATCAAATAACATATTAGCTACATGGAGGGCATTTTAAAATAAAGAAAATGATCTACTTGGTCATTACTATAACACAATAGCTGTTTTCATTTCTTTTTCTTGTATTTCCTTTAAGCCTCTCTCAAAATGAGGCTGTGAAATCTTTATATTTGAAGTATTTGTTAAGAATAGCATACTGATGGGAACACAAGATCTTAATAAATATGATTTGATGAAAAGACACCAAAGTTCAGCTTTTGCTCCAGAGAATACAATGTAGCCAGCTTTATTTGATATAGAATCATTTACACAGTCTGTGGCCTATAGTTAGAGCTCATAACAGCAGAAAGAAATATTGAATATGAAGAAAGAGACATATTTTCTAATGAGATATTAAATAAATGACGTAGGCTGAGAGATCAGAGAGGAGAGAGGCTTGAAAGGGGAAAGACGAAGGATAGCTTCTAGCATGTAGAGAGATAATATCACCGTGGCTTTTTATTTTCCTAGAATGTCTTTTCAACCAAAAAGGGACATTCTGCTCATTGAATAAAGGAGTAAATGAATAAAGTCAGCTTTTTCTCCCCCCATACAGCTGCAGTGGTAAAACAAAATGCAATTACAAGAAAAAAAAAAAAAAAGATAAAGAGGAAGTCCCAAGTCCAAATCCCACTAAGCAGAGTCAGCAGTCAGCAGGCTGCTGCAGCCACCTGGGAAAAGGCAGACAACTGGTATGGACTAGGGTGATAGCAGGGGAGATGAAGAGAAGCTTGAGAAATGGAACTCACTTGAGATTAGAAAGTTTGTGCTGGGAAAATCAACAAATTATGTCTCTGGATTGAAGTTACACGGAAAACAAAATCAAAACCAGAGATCACGTCCAAGTTTACCATGAATGATTACTTTGATAGGATCTGAAACGTTTGTAACCCGAACATCATTTCCTGAAGGCAAATTTCATGAGCGAGGAGATAATCAAGAAGGTGGCTTTGTGGGCATAGAATTTGAATAAGGAAGCTAGATGACTCGGATGTTGACGAGCACTTGGGAACATAGCTGGATTCAACATTCTCACGGTAAGAATGGTCTTGCCAGCAAGGTCAGAAATACTTGAAATGCAGTGGCCATACTCCTGTGCCTTTTCCTTCAGGAATCACTTCACCTTTGAGATGGGCAAGGCTGCTGCCTGGACACTGAGATTCCTCCTCCTCAGTCCGTGCTCTGACTACCCCTGCTCTGTTGGCTTCTAAAATGTTTTTTTTGCTACATTCCTGGGGCTAGCAACCTTCTGGTTTTTTATAGTTCATTTATTATTATATAATTGTCCAGTGGGGACTAAAATTTGCCCATTATTGCCAAGGTATATAAAAGAATGTAGCTATTTTTTTCTACAGATGATCAAAATACTCTCACAAGCCTTTCTTCCTAGAAGTAGAGGGGATCAAAAGGTGAGGTTAACAATTGCCACTAATTTCTTCAAGTTATTTTGGGTTATTTATCTTATCTTCCTCTTTGGAGAGACTGTTTCTTAGTTTGTTTGAGCTACTATATCAAAATATTTTAGACGAAGTAATCAGTAAACAACAGAAAGATATTGTTCACAGTTCTAGAAGGCTGGGAAGTCTAAAATGAAGGTACAGACAGGGTGTGTGGTGAGGACCTAATCCTCATAGATGGTGGCTTCTTACTGTGTCCTTACATGATGGAATAAAAGGACAAGTGTCGCCTGGCCTGGCCTTGCCTGGCCTTGCCCTGCCTTGCCTTGCCTTGCCTTGCCTTTTCTTTTCTTTAGATGGAGTGTTGCTCTCTTGCCAGGCTGGAGTGCAGGGGTGTGGTCTCAGCTCACTGCAACTTTCGCCTTTGGGGTTCAAGCGATTCTCTTGCCTCAGCCTCCTGAGCAGCTGGGACTACAGGCACGTACCTCCACAGCCAGGTAATTTTTGTATTTTTAGTAGAGACAGGGTTTCACCATGTTGGCCAGGATGATCTCTTATCTCTTGACCTCATGATCTGCCTGCCTCAGCTTCCCAAAGTGCTAGGATTACAGGCATGAGCCACCGCACCCGACCGAGCCTCTTATAATTGCACAAATCCCATTCATGAGGACTCTGTTCTCATGACCTAATCACCTTCTGAAGGCCAAGCTTCTTATTGCATTGAAGATTACATTCAACATACATATTTTGGGAAGATACAAATATTCAGACCATAGTAGACTGCATGATCAAATTCAAGACTGAAATAGTCTAATGGTATTGTTTCTCTCCTCTAAAGTGTCTCCTTTTCTCTTCCTTCTTCCAAATGTGTTTTTTGTTTGTTTGTTTTTGGAGTCAGAGTTTCGTACTGTCACTTAGGCCACAGTGCAGTGGAATGATCTTGGCTCACTGCAACCTCCACCTCCCGGGTTCAAGCAATTCTCCTGCCTCAGCCTTGTGAGGAGCTGGGATTACAAGAGCCTGCCACCATGCCCGGCTAATTTTTTTTGTATTTTTAGGGGAGATGGGGTTTTGCTGTTTTGGCCAGGCTGGTCTCAAACTCCTGACCTCATGATCCGCTTGCCTAGGCCTCCCAAAGTTCTGGGATTACAGGCATAAGCCACCACACTTGGCCTAAAATATGACATCTTGGTGAAGAAGGAAGTTCATGTAACCTTATGACAGCAAGAAAAGGAGTCTAAGTGGCGTTCTGTGTCCTTACTAGTTTCTAGCAAGTGTGGTTGGCTTGGTCTCTGTGCACATATTTTTAATTTAAAATTTAAAAAATGTATATTTGGGTGTTTCATTTTGGTGCTCCCTACCCCACATCAAGTGTGAACACCTGGGTCTTCTGCATTTTATTTAGATTCATCTTTCAATGCATCTCTCCTTGCTGATCTTCACCTCCTAGGTCATTACAAAGAAGCAAGAAATATGAACAGCAACCTGCATCTTTTTATGTTTTTCTAGCCTCTCTGGGGTGCCTCTGCTATCTTCTCGCCGAAGCCTGTCCTCTGTGTAGGGCTGTTTGAGGAAGTCAGGCAGTATTCTTAACTTAACTGAATCCCTTTTACCTATTTCTTCTTTTGACATTACACCTAGAACTGAAAGGTCCCTCAACTCCTCTTTCCTCCTAGCTTCCATTTCTTCTCCCTTGTAGCCTCAGTCCTTTGCCTTTTTTTTTTTCAATGGCAGAAGGTATTTGTGGAAAGCCTGCTTGCTGATAAAATACATAAAATACATACACTTTAGATACTATCACCTTTAATCAGGCCAGTCGAAGAGCTGAGGTAGTACCTATTGTTTCTCTCTTCTCTGACCTTTTATGTGTGTGTGGTTGATCTTAGGGATTTACTCCCAGGAGGCAATCTCCCTTTTTTCAAAATTCTTAGGGATACAGACTGTCTCTAAGGATATGTTAAAAACAAAACAAAACAAAACAAAAAACAGAGCACCACATATATATGTAGGAGAGAAAGATATAATTAATATTTTAGAAGAGTTGATGTGCTAGACACGGCTAGAAGATTCAAACACATTCTCAAAATCAATACTCACATGAACTAAATGCAGTCCCTCTATTAGAATTCTAAAAACGGAGACTGCCGAAATCTCAGGTTAATATAGTTATGTGTTTACTGGTGTCCCACAAGTACTCCAAACCCAAAATGTCTGCTTATCTCTATACAGAGGCTCCTCATTACTCATCTCCCATTATACTGAATGTCACTAACATTCAAACAAACTCTAGGGTCAGAAAGTTTGTCATTATGCTGTACCACTTTCTTTAAGCCATTCTCTTAACTAAGCAAATACAAAAATTTTAAATTTCTGCCACCTTAAAATATTCTTCTTTTTTGTCCTATTTTTTACATCTACTATGTGACTGGTTTGACACAAACATTTCTCACTGCTCACTTCCACGATGCAATGGAATCCTAACTGGCCTGTTCTATTTCATACTCCCTGTATTATTTCTAAAACATAGATTTGGTCATGTCATATGATATGGTTTGAATCTGTGTCTTCATCCAATTCTCATGTCAAAATGTAATCCCTTGTGTTGGAGGTGGGGTCTGGTGGGAGGTATTTGGATCGCAGGGCAGAGTTCTCATGAATGGTTTAGTACCATCCGTCTTGGTACTGTATATAGTGAGTGAGTTCTTATGAGATCTGGTTGTTTGAAAGATGTAGCACCTCCACCCTTGCTGTCTTGGTCCTATGCCTGCCATGTAATATGCTTGCTCGCTTTGCCTTCTACCATGAATAAAAGTTCCCTGAGACCTTCCGCAAAGCAGAGGCTGCCATGCTTCCTGTATAGCCGGCAGAACCATGAGCCAATTAAACCTATCTTTATAAATTTCCCAGTCTCAAGTATTGCTTTACAGCAATGAGAGAATGAACTAATACATCATGTCTTCACTTAAAATTATTTAGCGGCTCTCCTTTTTTTTCCTTAAGAAACTCCAGCCTCCTTAGCATGGTTGGAAAAGCTCCTTGATTTGCCTGTCGGCAGTCTTATTTCCATGCATCCTAGTATTTCACACTTCTATGCCTTTGCTCTGTTCTTTTCTTGTCTTTAAACACATTTTACTTATTTACTTGCCTCTGTCAGTTTATTTACTTGCCAGAATTAACCCAAGAGTAAAGATTTTCTGATGCTCCAAGTAAGATCAACCCATTTCTCTTTGTGCCTCTACAGAATCATATACCACAGGGTGCTTTCTTCCTTCTATGTCTCTAGTTATCCAGTGATATTAGTGTTTGTATATCTTATGCCCAGAAAACTCTTTGCCTCCTAGTAAGCACCTAATAAGTATTCAAAGCCATGTTGAAAGAGAAATAAAGAGGAAAATAAAAAGGAAAAATTATAGATCATAAAGAAGAAATAAAAACAGCTGGCCAGGATCAGCTCAGAGCTAAGAGAGACTCCCAATTGTAGGGAAAGGTAAAAGAGAGATCCACAATACTCCACATTCAAACTACAGATGTCTGTAATACTAACTACAGGAGAGCCCCTTGGCCCTCATGGTCCCTGAGACTAGTACAGGGATCTGCCTGGAGTCCGCATGACTACATTGTCCCAGAGAGGAAATTCATGCTGGGTCTCACAATTCATCTGGGTCTCACCCACTCCCAGGTCACAATATGCTCTAGCAAAGTGCTATTTTGAGAGCTGAGCCAATACTACCCTACATCTTTTCCTGCATCCCAATAACCTGAATTTCCAAATCCCTGGGGTCCTACCAGAATGCCTCATATCTACGCACAGGCCTGCAGCATTGAGACATCAGCTTCACTCAGTGGATCAGCTATGTCCCTAGTACCTGAGCCCAGAAAGCACCTTATAACTTGAGAAACCGGCAATCGGCACATCAGGGAGGCTACTTCTGGGACACAGGGAGACAAAATATGTGCTCCATAAAGCCTGAGAGCCACTCACCCAAGGCCTCTGCCATCAACAGTGATTCAGTCCCCTCCAGCACTGGGATTTCCACACACCTGTTTGTTCTGCCTAGGGAACCAAAACTTGGCTCCATTTAGGCTTCTAATGCCACTGCAGGTGCTAGTACACACTGCCCAGGAACACAAGGAGACCAGTCAGCCCAGGTATTGCTGCTGCCATTGCTAATGCTTGTGTATGTCATCTGGAGGCCTGAGGACCAGCCTGCCCAGGCTGTCACCACCAGCAATCTCACATGCTATCATGGGACTCAGAACATTCTCACAAGGATCTGCCCCAGCTGGTGCCCATACATGGCACTCAGAGGCCTAAGACCTGGCTTTCCTGGCAACCTTGTTCACAGACAAGCATCAACATAGCCTTCACAAGTAACTGTAGCTAAAGTCACTGAGGAACTCACACATACCAGTAAGATTAATTGCAGCTTAAGAAATCATAAGGAGACTCTGTGATACCCACCCAGAAACAAAGCCAAAGTTCTTTAATCAACTGACACTATAGATTCATCTACAGAAAAAAATGTTTACTTATCAAAGCTACTGCATTAAACTGGAAGAAGCAACTGTTACATAAGATCTGCATATGTCAATGTAAGAACACAAGAAACATGAAAAAGCAAGAAAACATAGCACCTGCAAAGGAACACAATGATTCTCCAATAAAAGACTCTAAAGAAAAGAAAATTTACAACATGCCTGAAAAGAAATTCAAAATAATGATCTTAGGGAAACAATAAGATATAGGAGAACACAGACAATACAAAGAAATAAAGAAAACAATTCATGGGCTGAATGAGAATTTAATAAAGAAATAGCTACTAAAAACCGAACAGAACATGGCTGGGCACAATGGCTCATGACTGTATTCCCAGCACTTTCAGAGGCCGAGGTAAGTGGATCAGTTGAGGTCACCAATTCAAGACCAGCCTGGCCAACATGGCAAAACCCCATCTCTTCTAAAAATACAAAACTTAGCCAGGCAGGGTGGTGCACGCCTATAATCCCAGCTACTCGGGAGGCTCAGGCATCAGAATCACTTGAACCTGGGAGACGGAGGTCACAGAGACCCAAAATTGTGCCACTGCACTCCAGCCTTGGCAATAGAATGAGACTCTGTCTCAAAAAAAAAAAAAAAAAAAAAAAAAAAAAAAAAAAAAAAAAAAAAAAAAGAAAAGAAAAGAGAGAGGGAAGAAAAAGGACAGAATAGAACACAAATCTAGAAAGAGGAAAATTTAATAAATGATAACAATATAATCCAGAGCTTCAACAATAGACTAAGTAAAGTAGAAGAAAGAACTTCTGCACTTGAAGATAGATCTTTTTTAATAACCCAATCATACAAAAAGAAAGAAAGAAAGAAAAGAAAAAGAAAATGAAAAAAGTCTTTGTGACATATGGGATGCCATCGAATGAACAATTATTCAAATTTGGCTTTCCAGAAGGAGAAGAAATAGAAAAAGACTTAGAAAACATATTTGATAAAATAATAGCTGAAAACTCTCCTAGTCTTGGAAGAAATATAATCCTCCAGATACATAAAACTTAAAGTTTCCAAAAAGATTCCACCCCAAAAAAATCCTCTCTGAGGTACATTAGAGTCAAACCATCAAAAGCTAAAGTGAGAATTCTACAAACAGCAAAAAATAAGTGTTAAGTCACATATAAGATTTCATGATTAGACTTACAGCAGATTTCTCAGCAGAAACATACAAGGCCAGGAGAGAATGAGATGATATATTTATAGTACCGAGAGAGAAAGAGAGAAAAAAAAAACTATCAGTGAGAAATACTGGAGCAAAACTACTCCTTAGAAATGAAGGAGAAATAGTATTTTCCAAACAATCAAAAATGAAGGAAATTCATAACCACTGGACTGGTCCAGCATGAAATCAATAAGGGAATTCTACACTGGGAAGCCAAAGGATAATACCTATCATCCTGCAAAAACACAAAAGTATAAAATTCACTGGTAGAGCAGGTACACAAAAGTGCCAGAGAAAAATAATCTAATGTTATCACTACAGAAAATGAAAAAATCTCAAAGATTAAAAAAAATAAAACAGGAAGAAGGGAACAAAGGATATACAAAACAATCAGAAACCAATTAACCAATGATAGCAGCAAGTCTTCATCTATCTATAACAATCAAAATGTAAACAGTTTAAATTCCCAAATTAAAAGATAAAGACTGGTTAAATGGATTAAACAAACTTAGACCCAAATATATGCTACTCAAAAGAAACACAGTTAACCTATAATGACACAGTTAGAGCAAAAATGAAAGACTGGAAAAAGATATTTTGTACAAATGAAAACAAAATGTATATAGGAATGGCAATATTTATGTCAGAAAAAAATAGACTTTCAGCTAAATAATAATTAAAAGAGAAAAAGAACATAATTATGTAATGATATAGGTATCAGTTCACCAACAGGATATAACAACTATATAATTACTCAACACCAGAATATCTATGTATACAAAGCAGATATTAGAAATAAAGAGAGTGATGGATTCCAATATAATAATAGTCATGACTTCAACACCTATATTTCAGCATTGAATAGATAATGTAGACAAAATGAGCAAAGCAACACTGGAGTTAAACTGCACTCAAGACCAAAAGGACCTAACAGACATTTACAGAACATTCCATTCAAAGCTGCAGAATACACATTTTTCCCAACTGCATATAAAACATTCTCCAGAATAGACAATATGTTATAGTACCAAACAAGTCTTAATAAATTTTTAAAAATCTAAATCATATCAAGTATTCATTCTGATTACAACAAAGTAAACCTAGAAATCAATAACAAGACTAATTTTGGAAACTACAAACACATAAAAGTTGAACAATATACTCCTGAATAACCAATAGGTCAATATAACATTTAAAATAAAAATTTAGAAATTTCTAAAGACAAATAAAAATGGAAATATAACATGCCAAAACCTATGGGATACCAAGAGGAAAGTTTAAAGCAATAAATGCTTACATCATAAAAGCAGAGATTTCAAATAAAGAACCTAACAGTGCATACCACACGGACCTAGAAAAGCAAAAACAAACCAACTTAAACTGTAGAAAACAAATAATAACAATCAGATCATAAGTAAACAAAATAGACACAAAAATGATCAATGAAATGAGTATTTGTTCTCTTAAAAGAATAAGCAAAATTTACAAATGGTTATCTAGACTAAGAAAAATGAGAAAACTCAAAGAAAAACACTGGAAAGGAAAAAGGAGGCATTACAACGGATAGCACAGAAATACAAGGGATAATTAGAAACTATTATGAACAACTATATGTCAACAATTAGAAAGCTTAGAATAAATTGATAAATTCCTAGACACAAATAACCACCTAATATTGAACTCTGAAGAAATAGAAAACCTGAACAGACTAATAACAAATAACAAGTCTGAATCAGCAATTAAAAGTTTCCCAATAAAGAAAAGCTCAGGATCAGATGACTTAACTGCTAATTTCTCTGGAACTTTCAATAAAGAACATGAATTCTTCTCAAACTATATTAAAAAACTGAAGAGAAGGGATGTGTTAACCCATTCTACAAGTCCAGCATTACTCTTATAGCAAAACCAGACAGGGACATGAAACAAAACAAAACAAAACAAAACAAAGCAAAAACAGGCCAATATCACTGAAGAACAAAGATGCAAAAATCCTCAAAAAATATTAGCAAACTGAATTTAACAGAACATCAAAAAGATAATACATCGTGATCAAGTGGGATTTATCACAAGAATGTAAGAATAATCAACATATGCAAATCAGTAAATGATATATCACATCAACACAATGAAGGTGAAAAACTATAAGTTCATCTCAATAAATGCAAAAGAAAGTGCACTGGATAAAATTCAACATCCATTCATTTAAAAAACCTTCCAGTAAATTTTGTATATAAGAAACATACCTTAACACAATAAAAGCCATACATGAAAACACATAGCTAGTGTAATATTGAATAGGAAAATGCTGAAAACCTTTCCTCTAAGACCTAGAACAAGACAAGGATGTCTACTTTTGCCACTCTTATTCAACAGAATACTGGAAGTCCTAGCCAGAATAATTAAGCAAGATAAAGAAATACAGAACACTGAAACTGGAAAAGGGAAGCCAAATTTTCCCTTTCTGTAAATGATATGCTTTTATATAGAGAAAACCCTAATGGCTTCTTCAAAAACCATTAAACTGATAAACAAATTAAGTGAATTTTCAGGATACAAAATTGTACAAAAATTAGTAACATTTCCATACACCAATAATGACCTAGCTGAAAAAGAAATCAAGAAAGCAATCCCATTTTACAATAGCTACAATAAATTTGAAATATCTATAAATAAATTTAACCAAGGGGGTAAAAAATATCTACAATGAAATTACAAAACACTGGTCAAAGAAATTGAAACACAAAATGTGAAAAGACATCCCATGCTCATGTATTGGGAGAATTAATATTGCTGAAATGATTAGACTATGTAAGATGATCTACAGATTTAACACATCTCTATAAAAATATCAATGGCATTCTTCACATAAACAGAAAAAGAACAATTAAAAAATTTTCGTGGAACCACAGAAGATCTCAAATAGTTAAAACAATCCTCATTAAAGAAAGAAAAGTTGGAGGCATCAGACTATCTGACTTTAAAATTACTACAAACAGTCAAGTGTGGTAGCTTACACCTGTAATCCCAGCACTTTGGGAGGCTGAGGCATGTGAATCACCTGAAGTCAGGAATTCAAGACTAGCCTGGCCAACATGGTGAAACCCATCGAGGTAAACGAGGTAAGAAATGATTCAAATAAAATTACAAAAATTAAATATTGTTCTGATTATACATGTAAAATAATTGCATATATTTATTATAACAATGCATTATATTTATTGATCCATCTATAATTTATGAGGCACTGGACAATCTAATCATTAATTCATTCAGTCACTTATTCTGTTATTTCAATCCACATTATTGAACTCCTGTTATGTGCAATGCTGTGGCCAAAGGTGGGGATTTCTCCATGCTTAAGACATATTCTATCCTAGAGCAGAGGCTAGAAAAACTATGATTTCATGAGCAGATACTAGATGCTCTATACTGTGCTAAGAATTTTATACATAGTATTTCATATAAAAATCATAATAACCCTGTTAGGCAAGGATTATTGTAATGTTCTTAGAGACAGTGTATTATTCAGTTTTCACACTGATAATAAAGATAATGAGACTGTGTAATTCATAAAGGAAAAGAGGTTTAATGGACTTACAGTTCCACATGGCTTGGGAGGCCTCACAATCATGGTAGAAAGCAAAGGAGGAGCAGAGTCACATCTTACATGGCGGCAGGCAAGAGAGTGTGTGCAGGGCAACTGCCCTTTATAAAGCCATCAGATCTCATGAGACTTAATCATTATCACAAGAACAACATGGGAAAAACCTGCCCCCATGATTCCATTACCTCCCACTGGGTCTCTCCTATGACACGTGGGGATTATGGGAGCTACAATTCAAGATGAGATTTGAATGGGGACACAGCCAAGCCATATCAGATGGGAAAATGAAAACTTAGAGAGCTGAAGTAGGTTGCATAATTCACTTGGAGTTGGTTAGTGGCATAGCCAGACTGGAAATCCAGGTCTCTCCAACTGCAAGTCTTTAAGCCAAACCATGGAGTAAACAGCTGAAGATTCTATTAAGTTGCAAATTATGATTCAGTTTATCTGATATAGGGCCTAAGATTCTGCTTTTCTAGTGAGTTACCACATGATAACTATGCTTGTGATCTATGAATCAAACTTTAAGCAGCAAGGATATAGAAAACTTACATACTCAACTCTCCCTTCCAAAGAAGAATCTAAATTTTACTCAC
The DNA here is from genome assembly GCA_004027835.1 of Alouatta palliata. NCBI lineage: Eukaryota > Metazoa > Chordata > Mammalia > Primates > Atelidae > Alouatta > Alouatta palliata. The sequence goes on along the minus strand of PVKV010003967.1, from coordinate 55,334 downwards.
TTCTCCCATCTCCCTCACTACAGCCCATGTGACCCAGTGGAGTTTGACCTTGTGTCCAGCTCCAGCCTGAATCTTGATCACTTTATTACTCTAGCATTTTACTTAATTGTAATTAATGTAATTTAAATAGCACTATGGTTAATTTAAATAGCCACAGTGCTATTTAAATTAATTACAATTAAGTGAAATAAAACTTTTATTTTCTCAGTTGCTCCTGTAACCGTAAAGTGTATAATAGCCACATCTGGCCAGTGGCCACTACATTGGCCAGTGTACAATACAGCATTTCCTTTTAGCAGAAAATTCTATTGTATAGCACTGAAAGTTTAAAATAAACAGAGTAATTCGACTCCTGCTATTTCAAAACCCTCTTTTTAAGAGCATGACAGTCCCTTAGCAACTACTATCAGCCAACACATGCATAGTTTAAACAAGGAGATGTGTATCTCCACTTGCTGTTGGCAGCCTCTGTGGCCTTCAGGGAGACTTAGGACTTCTGGAGGGTAAAACAAAACCCCTGGTGGGCTTGCACTAGAAGCCCACATAGCTTCAGTGGTTATTAGCTCTCACAACAGTTAGTTTACTTATACTACTAGACAGATCCACTGTAGTAGAACAGGCAAAACGAAGCTATATGGCAAATACTGGAATAAATATCTAATTATTTAATGTATAGAAACTGACATACATTCACAAGCATCAAGAACTATCAGAAAATTATGGCCTAACTAAAAGGACACAACAAGGTTGCTGTGACAGGCCCTGAAGAGATGGAAATGTATGATTGGTTACACAAGGAATTCAAAATAGCTGTGTTAAGGAAGCTCAGTGAACTTCATGAAAACATCATGAAGAATTTTAGAATTTTAAAATTTTAAAAATTATTAGAGAAATTTAACAGAGAGACTAAAATGATAATTAGGAAATCAAACAGAAATTCTAAAGCTGAAAAATATAGTGAATGAAGTAAAAAATGCAATAGAGAACAGGAACACTAGACTTGATTGGGCAGAAGAAAGAATCAATGAACTTGAATACAGGCTATTTGAAAATTCAGTCATAAGGAAAAAAGAATGATAAGGACTAAAGAAAGCATATGAGACAAATGGGATTGTATCAAAAGAGCAAATTTTGGGATTATTGGAGTTCAACAGGGAATAGAGATGAAAATAAGTAGAATATTCATTAAAAGAAACAACGAGATAAAACTTTTCAATCTTGGAAAAAGATGTAAATATTCAGGAAGAGAAAAGCTAAAGGTTATCAACTGGATTCATCCCAAATAAGCCTACTCCAAAATATGTTATAACCAAATTTTCAAAGGCCAGACACAAAGAGTAGCTTCTGAAAGCAGCAAAATAAGCAAATGACATATTTTCAAAATTCTAAAATGGCTGACGACAGGCTTCCAAGAAGAAATCTTGCAGGCCAAGAGGCAGTGAAATGCTATATTGAGAGTGCTGAAGAAATTTAAAAAAACTGCCAACCAAAATACTGTACCCAGCAAAGGTATCCTTCTGAAATGAAGGAAGAATAAGGACTTTCCCAGACAAACAAAAGCTAAGGAAATTCATCACCACCAGACTTTTTCTTACAATAAATGCTAGAGAGAATCCTTCAAACGGAAAGAAAAAGATGCTCACATGTAATAAGAAAACATCTGATGGTACAAAACTCACCAGTGAAAGTAAACATACAGACAAATTCAGAATGCTTTAATACTGTAATCCTAGTGCATAAACCACTTATATCTTTAGTATAAGACTAACAGACAAAAATGTCAAAAATAATTATAACTACAATAATTTGTTAAGATATAAGCAATATAAGATGTAAAATTTAGTATCAATAATTCAAAATATAGAGGGAGAATGGAGTTAAAAAGAACAAGTTTTTTTTTTTAATTGAAATTAAAGTTCAACTGTTATCATTATAACTTGAAAAACTATAAGATTTTTTGTATGCCTCATGGTAACCACAAATAAAAAATGCATAATAGATATGCTAAAAATAAAAATCAAGGACTCAAACATACTACAAAATAAAATTATTTAATCATTAAAGAATACACTGAGAGCAAGAAAGAAAGGGTCTAGAAAACAATTAGAAAACTAGTAATGAAATAGCAGTAGTAAGCCCTTACTTATTAATTAATTACTTTGATTACAAATAGATTAAATTCTCTAATTAAAGAACCCAGAGTGGCTAAATGGGTAATGCATAAACAGCTAACTATATTTTGCCTGCAAGAGACTCAACCTGTTAGGGCACACATAAAGTAAAGGGTGAAAAAAGATATTTTACACAAATGAAAGCAAAACAATAGCAGGAGTAGCAATACTTTTATCAAATAAAATAGACTTTAAGCCAAAAACTAAAAAGATGTATAAAATCCCCTTATATAATGATAAAGATCTCAATATAACAGGAGAATATAACAACTGAAAATACATATGCACCTAATGTGGGAACAATCAAATATAGAAAGTGAATATTAATAGATCTACAAGAAGACACAAACTTTAATGTAATAAAAGTGGGAACACTCCACTTTCAGCAGTGAATAGACTACCCAGATGGAAAATCAAAGAAACACTGGACTTAAACTGCAATCTAGATCAAATGAACCTAATAAACATTTACAGAAAATTCCATCCAAAGCTAAAGAATATATGTTCTTCTGAATTGCACAGAAAATACTCTCAAGAACAAACCATCTGTTAGGGCACAAAACAAGCCTTCACAAATTTTTAAAAATCAAAATCATATCAAGTATCCTTTCTGACTGCAATAAAATAAAACTAGAAATTAATAACAGGAGTAATTTTGGAAATTAAACACATGCATGGAAAATCAAGCAATATGCTTTTGAATGACCGACAGGTCTATAAAGAAATGTAAAATAAAGTTTAAAAAATTTTTTGAGATAAATAAAAATGAAAATACAACATTTTGAAACCTACGGAATACATCAAAAGCTGCGCTGAGAGGAAAGTTTACAGTAATAAATACTGACATCGAGAAAGTAAAACGATTTCAAGTTATCTAATAGTGAACCTCAAGGAAGCAGAAAAGCAAGAATGAACCAAATCCAAAATCAATAGCAGAAAAAAATTAAGAAAAATATGAAATAGAAACTAAAAAAGATCAATACATAAGATCAATGAGTTGGATTTTTGAAAAGATAAAATTAACAAAACTTTAACAAGACTAAGACAATGAGAAGATCTAAATAAAAAAATCAGAAATCAAAAAGGAGTAATTATAAATTGATAATACAAAAATACAAAGGTTCATAATTATGAATAACTATATGCCAAACTGAAAAATATTAAAAAACAATAATCAGTTTCTACATACAACCTAACAAGAGAGAATCATGTAGAAACAGAAAACCTAAAGAGACCAATAATGAGTGATGAGACTGAATCATTAATATAAAAGGCTCTCATCAAAGAAATTCAATGATTTTATTGCTAAATTCTATTAAACATTTAAAGAAGAATAAACACCAATTATCCTCAAACTATTCCAGAAAATTGAAGAGAAGGCAATTATTCCAAACTCAATCTATAAGGCCAGCATTATCATGTGATATGGTTTGGCTGTGTCCCCACCCAAATTTCATTTTGAATTGTAGTTCTCATAAACCCCATGTATCGTGAGAGGGAACTGGTGAGAGAAAATTGAATCATGGGAGCAGGTTTTTTCCCGTGCTATTCTAGTGATAGTAAATAAGTCCCACAAGATCTGATGATTTTATAGAGGGAAGTTTTCCTTCATCCACTCTCTGGCCTGCCACCATATAAGAAGTGCCTTTGCTCCTCCTTCACCATCCACCATGATTGTGAGGTCTCCCCAGCCATGTGAAACTGTGGGTCCATTAATCCTTTCTTTCCTTAGAAATTACCTAGTCTTGGGTATTTCTTCGGAGTAGCATGAGAATGTACTAATACACCCTGATACCAAAAGCAAACAAGAACACAATAAAAAGCAAACAAACAACAATAAAAAAAACCACAGGCCAATATTCCTAAAGCAGATACATGCAAAAATTCTCAACAGAATATTCACAATTCAAATTTAGTAGCACATTAAAAAGATCATCCACCATGATCAAGTGAGGTTTATCCTAGTGATAAAAGATTGGTTCAACATATGCAAATCAATGGGTGTCATACATGATATTAACACAATCAAGAACAAAAATCTTATGTTTTTTTTATTATACACAGAAAAATATTTTTAAAATTCAACAACCCATGCTAAAAACTCTCAGCAAATTAGGTATGGCAGAAATGTACCTCAACACATTAAATGCCATATATCACAACCAAAGCTAACATCACATAAGCAAGGGCAAGTAAAAAGCATTTCCTATAAGATCTGGAAGAAGGCAAGGAAGCCCACTTTCATCATTTCTATTCAACACAGTTCTGGAAGTACAAGTAAGAGCAATCTGTCAGGAGAAAGAAATACAGGTGATCCAAGTTTGACAGGAGGAGGTCAGAATATTCTTGTTTTCAGATGGCATAGTCTTATGCCTAGAAAACACTAAAAACTCCACCAAAAACTACTAGAAGAAATAAACAAATTTAGTAAAGTTGCAAAATATAAAATTAACATACAAAACTATTCCTATATACTGACAGTGAACTACCTTAGAAAGAAATTAAGATGACAATTCCATTTGCAAGAGTTATCAAAAATTTCTTACAAATAAATTTAACCAAAGAAGTCAGAAATTTCTATGATAAAATTATAAAACATTGATAAAATAAATTAAAGAAGACACAAATAAATAGAAAAATATCTCATGGTAATGAATTGGGATAATATTGTCAAAAAATATACATAAGAAAAAGTAATCTTCACATTTAATACAATCTCCATGAAAATAACAATGATATTATTCATATGAGTAGAAAAAAATCCTAAAATTTGTATGGAATCACAAAAAATCCTAAATAACCAAAGTAATAATCTTGAGCAGTAACAATAAAGCTGGAGGCATCATAATGTTTGATTTCAAAATATACTACAAAGCTATAACTACCAAGACAACATGCTACTGGCATGAAAACAGACACATGGACAAATGGAACAGAAGACAGTACCCAGAAACAAATTTACACATTTACAGTAAACAGATTTTCCACTAAGGTGTCAATAATATGCATTGGGAAAAGGACAGTCTCTTTAGCAAATGATGCTGGGATAACTGGATATCAACATGCAGAAAAATAAAACTAGACCTCTATCACTATATACAAAAATCAAATCACAATTAATTAAAAATTTGAATATAAGACCTGAAACTATAAAATGACTAGAAGAAAACAGGACAAACATTTCATGACATTTGTTGGGGAAATGCTTTTTTTCAAAATAAGATCTCAAAAGCATGGGTAATGACAACAACAATAACCAAATGGGAATGCATCAAACTAAAAAGTTTATGCAAAAGAAAGAAAACAATTAACACAGTGAAGATACAGTCTATAGAGTGGAAGAAAATATTTACAAACTGACAAGGGGTTTATATGTAGAATACATAAAGAACTAAAAAATTTCAACATAGTTTAAAAATCTGATTTAAAAATGGGCAAAATATCTGAACAGGTATTTCTCAAATGAAGACATACAAATGGTCAACAAGTATATGGAAAAATGTTCAACATTACTAGTCATCAGAGAAGTATAAATCAAAACCAGGATGATATTAGCTCATGCCAATTACATTGGATATTATTTAAAGGATAAAAAACAGCAAATGCTGGTGTGGATGTGGAGGACACGGAATTTGTACACTATTGTTGAGAATGTAAATTAGTACAGTCATTATGGACAACAGTACGGAGCTTTCTCAAGAAACCAAAAACAGAACTACCTTATGGTCAAACAAACCTAGTACTGGGTATTCAAAGGAAATAAAATCAGTGCATCAAAGATATCTACACTTCATTGTTTTTGTAGCACTATTCACAAAGGCCAAAGTATGGAATGAACCAAAATATCCATCAAAGAATAAACAGATATTTAAAATATTGTATATGGCCAGACACAGTGGTTCACACTTATAATTACATCACTTTGGCAGTCTGAGGCAGGTGGATCACGAGGCCAGGAGTTCAAGATCAGTCTGAACAACATGGTGAAACCCCATCTCTACTAAAAATACAAAAATTAGCCAGGCGTAGTTGCATGCACCTGTAATCCCAGCTACTCAGGAGGCTGAAGCAGGAGAATTGCTTGAACCTGGGAGGCAGAGGTTGCAGGGAGCAAAGATCATCCACTGCACTGCAGACTGGGTGACAGAGTGAGACTCTGTCTCAAAAAAAAGTTGTTGTATATATACACAAGTTAATACTATTCAGCTATAGAAAATAATGCAACTCTGTCATTTGCTACAATCCAGATAAGCTTAGAGGACATTATGTTAAGTGAAATAAGCCAAGCATGGCTAAGGAGACTGTGAGGTTTGGAATTAGCAGACACACAGCAAAGCAGTTGTGGCCAGACTGCTTCCTTAGATTCCTCCACTGGGCAGAGTATCTCTGCAGGAAATCTATCAGCTCCAGGAAGGGGCTTACAGACAAAACTCTCATCTCCCTGTGACAGAGCACCTGGCTTGGGGGAGGAGCAGCTGGGGTCACAGCCTCAGCAAACTTAATCTTTCCTGCCTGCCAGCTCTGAAGACAGCAGCTGATCCTGACAAGGGGGATTCTCCCAGCACAGTGTACCAGCTCTGCTAAGGGAGAGACTGCCTTCTCAAGTGGGTCCCCGACTCCCCTGCCTCCTGACTGGGAGAGACCTCCCAACAAGGGTTGATAGACACCTCATACAGGAGATCTCTGTCTGGCATCTGGTAGGGCCCCTCTGGGACAAAGCTTCCAGAGGAATGAGCAGGCAGCAATCCTTGCTGTTCTGCAGCCTCCATTGGTGACACTCAGGCAAACAGGGCATGGAGTGGATCTCCAGCAATCTGTAGCAGACCTGCAGAAGAGGGGCCTGACTATTAGAAGAAAAGCTAACAAACAGAAAGCAACAATAACAACAAAAAGGCACCCTACCTCCAACAAAACCACAATCCAAAGGGCATCAGCCTCAAAGATCAAAGATAGATAAATCCATGAATATGAGTGAAAACCAGCACAAAAATACTGAAAATTCCAAAAGTCAGAATGCCTCTTCTTTTCTAAATGATAACAAAACCTCTCCAGCAAAGGCACAATCCTGAACAGAGAATGAGAGTGACAAATTGACAGAAGTAAGCTTCAGACAGTGGGTAATAACAAACTCCTGTGAGCTAAAGGAGCATGTTCTAACCCAATGCAAAGAAGTTAAAAGCCTGGATAAAAGGTTACAGGGACTACTAACTAAAATAACCAGTTTAAAGAGGAACATAAATGACCTGATGGAGCTGAAAAACACAGCAGGAAAACTTTGTGCAGCATACACAAGTATCAAAGCTAAGTCGATCAAGCAGAAGTAAGGCTATCAGAGCCTGAACACCACCTTGCTGAAATAAGGCAAGCAGACAAGATTAAAGAAAAAAAGAATGAAAAGGAATGAACAAAACTTCCAAGAAATATGGGATTATGTGAAAAGACTGAACCTACGATTGACTGGAGTACCTGAAAGAGACAGGAAGAATGGAACCAAGTTGGAAAACACACTTCAGGATTTAACAGAACATCCCCAGTTTAGCAAGACCCAACATTCATTCAGGAAATTCAGAGAACACCAGTAAGACACTTCACAAGAAGATCAACCCCAAGACACATAATCGTCAGATTCACCAAATTTGAAATGAAGAAAAAAATGTTAAGGGAAGCCAGAGAGAAAGGTCAGGTCACTTATAAAGGGAAGCTCATCAGACTAACAGGAGATCTCTCAGCAGGAACCCTACAAGCCAGAAGAGAGTGGGAGCCAATATTCAACATTCTTGAAAAAAAAAAAAAAAAAAAATTTCAACCCAGAATTTCATATTCAGCCAAACTAAGCTTAATAAGCGAAGGAGAAATAAAATCCTTTCCAGACAAGCAAATGCTAAGGGATTTTGTCATCACCAGGCCTGCCTTGCAAGAGCTCTTGAAGGAAGCACTAAATATGGAAAGGAAACACTGGTACCAGCCAATGCAAAAACACACCAAAATATAAAGACCAATGATTCTATGAAGAAATTGTATCAACTAGTGGGCAAAATAACCAGCTAGCATCATGATAACAGAATCAAATTCACACATAACAGTATTAACCTTAAATGTAAATGGGCTAAATGCTCCAAGGAGAAGACAGAGACTGAGAGATTAGATAAAGAGTCAACACCCATCTGCGTGCTGTGTTTAAGAGACCCATTTCATGTGCAAAGACAGACATAGGCTCAAAATAAAGGGATGGAGGAATATTTACCAACCAAATGAAAAGAAAAAAAAATGCAGTGGTTGCAATCCTAGTCTTTGATAAAAACAGACTTCAAAGCAACAAAGATCAAAAAGGACTAAGAAGGGCATGTTACATAATGGTAAAGGGATCAATGCAACAAGAAGAGCTAAATATCCTAATTATATATGCACCTAATATAGGAGCACCCCATTCACAAAACAAGTTCTTAGAGACCTACAAAGAAGCTCAGACTCCCACACAATGATAGTGGGAGAATTTAACATCCCACTGTCAATATTAGACCAACAAAACAGAAAATTAATAAGGATATTCAGGACTTGAAGTCAGCTCTGGACAAAGTCGACCTAATAGACATCTACAGAGCTCTGCACCAAAAATCAACAGAATATACATTATTCTCAGTGCCACGTGACACTTACTCTAAAATCACCCACATAATTGGAAGTAAAACACTCCTCAGCAAATGCAAAAAACTGAAATAATAACTAACAGTCTCTCAGATAACAGTGCAATCAAATTAGAACTCAAGATTAAGAAACCCATTCAAAACCACACAACTACATGGTAATTGAACAATCTGCTCCTGAATGACTAATGGGTAAATAACAAAATTAAGACAGAAATCAGGAAGTTATTTGAAACCAATGAGAACAAAGAGACAATGTACCAGAATCTCTGGGAAACAACTGAAGCAGAGTTAAGAGGGAAATTTATAGCACTAAAAGCTCACATTAGAATGCTGGAAAGATCTCAAATCAACACCCTAACATCACAAAAGAACTAGGGAAACAACACCAAACAATTTCAAAAGCTAGCAGAAGACAAGAAGTAACTAAGATCAGAGTAGAATTAAAGGAGACAGAGACACAAAAAAACTCTTCAAAAAAAAATCAGTGAATCCAGGACCTGTTGTTTCAGAAAAAATTAACAAAATAGATAGACCACTAGTTAGACTAATAAAGAAGAAAAGAGAGAAGTATCAAATAGACACAATAAAAAATTATAAATGGGATATCACCACTGATCCCACAGAAATACAAACTAGTATCAGAGAATCCTGTAAACACCTCTATGCAAAAGAAAAAAAAAAGCACTAGAAAATCTAGAAGAAATGGATAATAAATTCCTGGACACATGCACCTTCCCAAGACTAAACCAAGAAGAAGTTGAGTTCCCAAATAAAACAATAACAAATTCTGAAATTGGGGCAGTGATCAATAGCCTACCAACCAAAAAATGCTCAGGACCAGGTGGATTCACAGCTGAATTCTACCAGAGGTACAAAGAGGAGCTTGTACAGTTCCTTCTGAAACCATTCTAAATAATAATAAAAATTTTTAAAAACCCTAGATTTTTGCATCAATGTTCATCGGGGATATTGGTCTGAAGTTTTCTATTTTGTTGTGTTTCTGCTAGGTTTTAGTGCCACAATGATGCTGACTACATAAAATCATTTAGGGAGGAGTCCCTTTGTTATGTCTCCAAGAAAGCTACAAATCTCAATAAAATGATACAGGAACTGACAGACCAAACAGCCAGCATAGAAAAGAATGTAACAAACCTGATACAGATGAAAAATGCACTATAAGAACTTCATAACGCAATCACAAGTATTAACACCAGAATAGATAAAGCTGAGGAAAGAATATCAGAACTTGAAGGCTGGATTTTTAAGGCAATCAGATAAAGATAGAGAAAAAAGAATGAACAAAACCTCTAAGACATATGGAATTATGTAAAGAGACAAAATCTGGCTGGGCATGGTGGCTCATGCCTGTAATCCCAGCACTTTGGGAGGCCAAGGTGGGTAGATCACCAGAGGTCATGAGTTCAAGATCAGCCTGGCCTACATGGTAAAACACCATCTGTAAAAGAAATACAAAAATTACCCAGGCATGATGGTGGGCATCTGTAATTCCAGCTACTCAGGAGGCTGAAGCAGTTCAAAAATCACTTGAACCTGGGAGGCGGAGGCTGCAGTGAGCTGAGATCACACCACTGCACTCCAGCCTGGACAGCAGAGCAAGATTCTGCCTCAAAAAACAAAACCAAAAAAAAAAAACAAAAAAGATAAAATTTATGACTCATGGATATCCCTGAAAAAGATGAGAAGAGTGTAAGCAACTTGGAAAACAAACATATTTCAGGATGTGATATCATCCATGAGATCTTCCCCAACCTAAATGGAGAGGCCAACATTCAAATTCAGGAAATGTAGAGAACCCCATTTAAGATACTTCACAAGAAGATTAACCCTAAGATAAATAATTATCATATTCTCCAAGGTTGAAATGAAAGGAAAAATGTTAAAGGCAGCTAGAGAGAAAGGTCGGGTCACCTACAAAGGGAAGCACAACTGACTAACAGCAGACCTTTCAGCTGAAGCTACAAGCCAGAAGAGCCTGGGGGCCAATATTCAACATTCTTAAAGAAAAGGAATTCCAACCTAGAATTTCATATCCAGCCATGCTAAGCTTCATAAAAGAAGGAGAAATAAGATCCCTTTTAGAAAACCAAAAACTGAGAGAATTAGCTACCACCAGACTTGCCTTAATGGAGTTCATGATGAAAGCATAAAATCTGGAAAGATTGTTATCAACCACTATAAAAACACATTTCAATACACAGAGCAGTGACACCATAAAGCAATCACAGAAACAGGTTTGTATAATAACCAGCTAACATAATGATGACAAGATTAAATTCACACATCAAACACTGCTCTGTCAATATTAGACAGATCAACGAGACAGAAAATTAACAGGGATATCCAGGACTTGAACTCAGATCTGGACCAAGCTGACCTAATAGACATTTACAGAACTCTACACCCCAAATCCACAGAATATACATTCTTCTCAGCACCACATCACACCTACTCCAAAACTGACCACATAATTTTAAGTAAATGACTCCTCAGCAAATGCAAAAGAACGGAAATGATAACAAACAGTCTCTTAGACCACAATACAATCAAATTAGAACTCAGCACCAAGAAACTCACTCAGAACCACACAACTTCATGGAAACTGAACAACTGGCTCTTGAATGTTGACTGGATAAACAATGAAATGAAGACACAAATAAAGATGTTCTTCGAAACCAACAAGAACAAAGACACAATGTACCAGAATCTCTGGGACACATTTAAAGCATTGTATAGAGGAAAATTTATAGTAAAATGCCCACATGATCTAAAATCGACACCCTATCATCGAAATTGAAAGAGCTAGAGGAGCAAGAGAAAAAAAAACCCAAAAGCTAGCAGAAGACAAGAAATAACTAAGATCAGAGCAGAATTGAAGGAGACAGAGACACAAAAAAACCCTTCAAGAAATTAATAAATCCAGGAGATGGTATTTTGAAAAGATCAACAAAATAGACAGACCACTAGCCAGATTAATAAAAAAGAAAAGAGAGAAGAATCAAATAGATGCAATAAAAAATAATAAGGGGAATATCACCACTGATTCCACAGAAATACAAACTACCATCAGAGATTACTAAAAACAACTACATGCAAACAAACCATTAAACCTGGAAGAAATTGATAAATTCCTGGACACTTGCACCCTCCCATGCCTAAACAAGGAAGAAGTCAAAACCATGAATAGATCAATAACAAGGGCTGAAATTGAGGCAACAATTAATAGCCTACAAACCGAAAAAAGCCCAGGTCCAGATGGGTTCACAGTCGAATTCTACCAGACATACAAAGAGGAGCTGGTACCACTCCTTCTGAAACTATTCCAAACAATCTAAAAAGAGGAAATCCTTCCCAGATCATTTTATGAGACCAACATCATTCTGATACCGAAACTCAGCAGAGACTCAACAAGAAAACTTCAGGCCAATATCCATGATGAACATAGATGCAAAAATCTTCAATGCAATACTGACAAACCGATTGCAACAGCACATCAAAAAGCTTATCCATCATGATCAAGTAGGCTTCATCCTGGAGATGCAAGCCTGGTTCAACATACGCAAGTCTGTAAACGTAATCTACCACATGAACAAAACCAAAGACAAAACCACATGATTATTTTAATAGATGCAGAGAAGGCCTTTGACAAAATTCAACAGTCCTTTATGCTAGGTACTGATGGAGGGTATCTCAAAACAACAAAAGCTATTTATGACAAACCCACAGCCAATATCATACTGAATGGGCAAAAACTGGAAGCATTCCTTTTGAAAGCTGGCACTAGATGAGGATGCCCTTTCTCACCACTCCTATTCAATATAGTATTGGAAGTTCTAGACAGAGCGATCAGGCAAGAAAATGAAATAAAGGGTATGCAATCAGGAAAGGAGGAAGTCAAATTGTCTCCATTTGCAGATGACATGATTGTATATTTAGAAGACTCCATCATCTCAGCCCCAAATTTCCTAAAGCTGATAAGCAACTTCAGCAAAGTCTCAGGATACAAAATCAATGTGCAGAAATCACAAGCATTCCAATACATCAATAACAGACTTAAGGAGACCCAAATCAAGAATGAACTGCCATTTACAATTGCTACAAAGAGAATAAAATACCTAGGAATACAACTAACAAAGGATATAAAGGACCTCTTCAAGGAGAGCTACAAACCACTGCTAAAGGAAATAAGAGAGGACACAACAGATGGAAAAACATTCCATACTCATGGTTAGGAAGATCAGTGTTGTGAAAATGGCCATGTGGCCCAAAGTAATTTATAGATTCAATGCTATTCCCATCAAGCTACCTATGACCCTCCTCACAGAACTGGAAAAAACCACCTTAAACTTCATATGGGAGCAAAAGTGAGCCCACATAGCCAAATCAATTGTAAGCAAAAAGAACAAAGCTGGGGGCCTCATGTTACCTGACTTCAAACTATACTACAAGGCTATAGTAATCAAAGCAGCATGGTACTGGTACAAAAACAGAGATACAGACCAATGGAACAGAACAGAGGCCTCATAGGTAATGCCACACATCTACAACCATCTGATCTTTAACAAACTTCACAAAAAGAAGCAATGGGAAAAGGATTCCCTGTTTAATAAATGGTGTTGGGAAACCTGGCTTGCCATGTGCAGAAAGCAGAAACTGGACCCCTTCCTGACACCTTATACTAAAATTAACTCCAGATGGATTAAAGATTTAAACATAAAACCTAATACCATAAAAACCCTAGAAGAAAATCTAGGCAAAACCATTCAGGACATAGGCATAGGCAAGGACTTCATGACTAATACACCAAAAGCATTGGCAACAAAAGGCAAAATAGACAAATGGGATCTAATTAAACTCCAGAGCATCTCCACAGAAAAAGAAACAATCATTAGAGTGAACCAGCAACCAACAGAATGGGAAAAAAATTTTGCAGTCTACCCATCTGACAAAGGGCTAATATCCAGAATGTACAAAGAACTAAAGCAGATCTACAAGAAAGAAACAAACAAATCCATTCAAAAGTGGGTGAAGGATATGAATAGGCACTTTTCAAAAGAAGATATTTATGAGGCCAATAAACATATGAAAAAATGCTCATCATCACTGGTCATTAGAGAAATGCAAATCAAAACCACATTGAGATACCATCTCACGCCAGTTAGAATGGCAATCATTAAAAAATCAGGACACAACAGATGCTGGAGTGGATGTGGAGAAATTGGAACACTTTTACACTGTTGGTGGGAGTATAAATTAGTTCAACCATTATGGAAAACAATGTGGCAATTCCTCAAGGACCTAGAAACAGAAATATCATTTGATCCAGCAATCCCATTACTAGGTATATATCCAAAGGATTATAAATCATTCTATTATAAAGACACATGCACATGCATGTTCATTGTGGCACTGTTTACAATAGAAAAGACCTGGAACCAACCCAAATGCCCATCAATGATAGACTGGACAAAGAAAATGTGGCACATACACACCATGGAATACTATGCAGCCATGAAAAACGATGAGTTCGTGTCTTTTGCAGGCACATGGATAAACCTGGAACCATCATTCTCAGCAAACTGACACAAGAACAGAAAATCAAACACTGCATGTTCTCACTAATAGGTGGATGTTGAACAATTAGAACACATGGACACTGGGGTCTGTTGAGGGGGACTGGGGGGGGACAGCAGGGGGAGGAAGTTGGGGAGGGATAACATGGGGAGAAATGCCAGATATAGGTGACGGGGATGGAGGCAGCAAACCGCATTGCCATGTATGTACCCATGTAACAGTCCTGCATGTTCTGCACATGTACTCCTGAACCTAAAGTGCAATATATATATATATATATATACACACACACACACACACATATATACGTGCGTGTGTGTGTGTGTGTATATGTATATCTACACATATGTTTATGTGTGTGTATGTGTGTGTGTGTGTGTGTGTGTATATATATATATATATATATATATACACACACACACACACACACACATAAATAAAAATACTAACCTTCAATGTAAATGGGCTAAATGTCCCAAAGAAAAGGCATACAGTGGCAAGCTGGATAAAGAACCAAGACCCATATGTATGCTGTCTTCAATAGACCCATCTCACATGCATTCAAAATAAAGAGATGGAGAAAAATCTAACAAGAAAATGAAAAACAGAAAAAAACGCAGGGATTGCAATCTTCACTAGAGGCAAAAGGGACTTTAAACCAACAAAGAACAAAAAAGACAAAGGGCATTACATAATGGTAAATAGCTCAATTCACCATGAAGACTTAACTATGGTAAATATATATATATGCACCCAACACAAGAGCACCTAGACTAATAAAGCAAGTTCTTAGAGACCTACCAAGAGATGTTGATGCCCACTCAGTATTAGTTGGAGACTTTGACACCCCACTGACAGTAATAGACAGATTATCAAGGAAAAACTTAGCAAAGATATCCAGGACCTGAATATAGCACTGGATCAAATGGACCTGACAGACATCTACAGAATGCTCTACCCAAAAACAATAGAATATACATTCTTTTTATTGCCATATGACACATACTCTAAAATCAACCACATAATCAGAGACGAAACATTCCTTAGCAATTACCAAAAATAATAATAAATAAAATCATAACAACCACTCTCTCTGACCATAGCACAATCAAACTAGAAATCAATACTAAGTAATTTACTCAAAACCATACAATTATATGGAAATTGAATGACATTCTCCTGAATGACTTCTGGGTAAATAATGGATGAAGGCAGAAATCAGTAAGTTTTTTGAAATGAAAAAGAACAAAGATACAACATACCAGAACCCTTGGGACACCGCTAAGGCAGGGTTAAGAGGGAAATTTGTAGTACTAGATGCTCACATCAAAAAGTTAGAAATATTTCAATTTAATAATCTAACATCACAACTAAAAGAACTAGAGAACCAAGAGGAAACTAACGCCAAAGCTAGCGGAGGACAAGAAATAACCAAAATCAACGGTGAACTGAAAAAGAATGAGACAAAAGAAACCATTCAAAAGATCAATCAACACAGGAGCTGGTATTTTGACAAATTAATAGACTAATAAAGAAGATTTAAATAAACATAATCAGAAACAATGTGGAGATATTACCACTGACCCCACAGGAAAACAACCATCAGAGAGTATTATGAATACCTCTATGCACATAAACTAAAATATGTAGAAAAAAATGGATAAATTCCTGGACACATATACATTCCCAAAACTGGACCAAGAAGAAACTGAATCTCTAAATAGACCAATAATGACTCTGAATTTGAATCAGTAATAAATAGCCTACCAATAACAACAACAAAAGCCCAGGATTAGACTGAATCACAGCTGAATTCTACCAAAAATACAAAAAAAAAAAAAAAAAAAGCTCATACCATTCCAAATAAAACTATTTCAAAAAATTGAGGAGGATGGAGTCCTTTGTAGCTCATTCTATTAGGCCACTGATACCAAAACCTGGCAGACATACAACAACCAAAAAAGAAAATGTTAGGCCAACATCCCTGTTGAACTTTGATGCAAAAATCCTAGACAATATATTGGCAAACCAAATTCAGCGGCACATCATTAAGCTTACTCACCACTATCAAGTAAGCTTTTTCCCTGGGAAGCAAGGTTAGTTCGATATATGCAAATCAATGAATGTGATTCATCACATTAACAGAACTAAATACAAAAACCACATGATTATCTCAATAGATGCAGAAAAGGCTCTCAATACATTTCAACACTTCATGTTAAAAATTCTCAGTAAATTAGATATTGAAGGAACATACGTCAAAATAATAAGAGCCAACTGTGACAAACACACAGCCAACATCACACTGAATAGCAGAATCTGGAAGCATCCCCCTTGAAAACTAGTAAAAAACAAGGATGTCATCTCTCACCACTCCTATTCAATATAATATTGGAAGTCCTGGTTAGAGCAATTGGGCAAGAGAAAGAAATAAAGAGCACCCAAATAGGAAAAGAGGAAGTCAAATTATCCCTGTTTGCAGATGACATGATTCTGTAGCTAGAAAATCTTGTAATTTTGGCCTCAAAGCTCCTTAAGCTGATAAACAACTTCATCAAAATCTCAAAGTCAAAATTAATGTGCATTAGCATTCCTATACACATACAACAGTCAAGTAGAGAGCCAATCAGGAACACAATTGCATTCACAAATGCCACCAAAAGAATAAAATACCTAGAAATACAGCTAAATAGGGAGCTGAAATATCTCTACAAGCTACAAAACACTTCTCAAAGAAATCAGAGATGACACCAAAAAATGTAGAAACATTTCATGCTTATGGATAAGAAGAACCAATATCACTAAAATGGCCATACTGCCCAAAGCAATGTATAGATTCAATGCTATTCTTACCAAACTACCATTGAGATTCTTCACAGGACTAGAAAAAATTATTTTAAAATTCATATGGAAACAAAAAGGAGTCAAAATAGCAAAGGCAATCCTAAGCAAAAAGAACAAAGCTGGAGGCATCATGCCACTCAACTTCAAACAATACTGCAAGACTACAGTAACCAAAACAGCATGGTATTGGTATAAAAACAGACACATAGACCTAGGGAACATAATAGAGATCAAAGAAATAATGCTGTACATCTACAACCTTCTGATATTTGACAAATCTGACAAAAACAAGCAATGGGAAAAAGTTTCCCTATTTAATAAATCTTGCTGGGATAACTGGCTAGCCATAGGAAGAAGATTGAAACTGGACTTCTTTACACTACATACAAAAATCAACTTAAGACGAATTAAAGACTTAAATGTAAAACCCCAAACTATAAAAACCCTGATAGACATCCTAGGCAATACCATTCTGGACATAGGAATGAGCAAATTTTTTATGACAAAGATGCCAAAAGCAATTGGAACAAAAACAAAAATTGACAAGTGGAATCTAATTAAAGATTTTCTGCACAGCAAAAGACACTATCAATGCAGTTCACAGACAACCTACAGAATGGGAGAAAATACTTGCTAACTAGGTATCTGTCAAAGGTCTAATATCCAGCATCTATAAGGAACTTAAATTTATGAGAAACAAAACAACAATCCCATTAAAAAGTGAATAAAGGGGATGAACAGACATTTTTCAAAAGAAGACATATGTGTGACCAACAGGCATATGAAAAAATGCTCAATACATTGATTATTAGAGAAAAACAATTCAAAACAATAAGAGATATTATCTCATGTTAGTCAGAATGGCCATTATTAAAAAAAAAAAGGTGCTGAAAAAGCTGTGGATACAAAGGAATGCATATATACTGTTGGTAGGAGTGTAAATTAGTTTAACCATTGTGGAAAACAGTGTGGTGATTCCTCAAAGGCCTAAAAACAGAACTACCACTGACCCAGCAAATGCATACTGGGTATATACCCCAAATAATATAGTTATATTATAAAGACACATGCATGTGTATATTCATTGCAGCACTATTCACAGTAGAAACGGAATCAACCTAAATACCCATCAATCGTAGACTGGGTCAGGGAAATGTGGTACATACACACTGTGGAATACCATGCAACTATAAAAAAGAATGAGATCAGGTCCCATGTAAGACATGGATGGAGCTGCAGGCCATTATCCTTAGCAAATTAATTCATGAATACAAAACCAAATACTGCATGTTCTCATTTTTAATTGGAAGCTAAGTAATGAGAACACATGGACACATAGAGGGAAGCAACAGACAATAAGACCTGTCAGAGGGTGAATTACAGGACAAGAGAGTGGATCAGGAAAAATAACTAGTGGGTACTAGTCTTAATACCTGGTGACAAAATTATGCGTACAACAAACCCCCATGACAGATTTACCTACGTAAGAAACCTGCACATATACCTCTGTAATTAAAGGTTAAAAACAAGAGAATAGAGCAATGGGTAATCAGAGGCTACAGAGGGTAGGAACGATCAGAGCACTGTGAGAGGTGAGTCAATTAGTACAAAGTTAGGAGATTTAGGAAAAATAAGTACAAGTGTTTCCTTGCACTGGAGCATGACTAAAGTTCGTAATTATTATATATTTCCAAATATTAATAGCTAGAAAAGAGGATTCTGAGTTTTCTCACTATAAAGAGTTGATAATGTTTGAGGTGATGGATATGCTAATTACTCTGATTGGATCATTACGCAATGTATACATGTAACAAAACATCACACTGTACCCAGTAAATATGGACAATTATTATAACTCAATTAAAATATAATAAAACTTTAAAAATTAAAATTTACTGGTGTGGGTGGTTACCCTGCTATCATTTCTGCAGACATGACTTGTGTGATTTTCTCTCAGTCTTTAGAAATGTTGTGGGAGTTCAAACAGACCTAGAGACATACACCTCAAGCTCCAGAAAGCAGTTTCCAGCCACTTGCTATGAGGTGGGCAGCCCAGTGGCCAGGAAAAAATTTTCACATCTAAGTTTGTGAAACTAATTTTATTTTAGTAGCCAACAGTTTATTTCAGTACAGAGTAAGATTTCTGAGGAGAAGATTAACCTGCTTCTGAGCCCTGAAACTTATTTCAAATAGTTCACAAAAACAGTGTGCATGGAGGTCTCTCTCTCTCTCTCTCTCTCTCTCTCTCTCTCTCTGTGTGTGTGTGTGTGTGTGTGTGTGTGGTGAGAAGTAACAGAAAGAGTCGAAGACGGAGACCAAAAAAAGTTGTTTAAAGCCAATATGTCAAAATGATTAAGAAATAATGAAGTATTATTTTTCAACCTTTTTGAAGATTTGATTACTTTCAGAATATAAAACAAAAAGTAAACAACTACAAGTACAATTGGGATAAAATTCCTTGTGTTTGGGCAGTGAAGTCAGTGGGGTGCTACTATTCGAATGCAGGAGGTTAGAAGTTAATGAAACTGCACTGTATGACGGCAGCCTAGTGAACCTGTGTGCCCGTCACATCTGTAAGGTGCTGATCCATAAAGAGCTGCACAAGGAAGACTAATTTTTTTAGGTGTCTGCCTGTTTCTTTAACACCCAGTGGCTGCTAAAACGTCATGTACAGCCATCTCCATATCTGCAGGCTTAATCCAATCCTCCATTTCTCAACCTGCTCTACCTAACATATAAAACATTGGAACTAATTTTTATCTGACTCCTGAAAGCCCCTTGTACATCATCAGGTTAGACTTTCTGTTAAGGACATACTAGGCATGATTATACGTATATTTTAAGTTACGTGATAGAGAATACAGATTCAGGCATTTCCAATAGAGTTTGAGAAATCTGGGAGATTTAGCTTTTCTGCGCTTTCAGAATTAAGAGAGTGCTCAAAACTTGTCCTTGCAGTCCTTCACTCTAGGCCTGATTGCTAGATAAGAATCAGGGAAACATGTAGGAGAACCATTTAAGCTTGGAATGCCAGATGAGTCTGTTCTGGCTCACAAGGAGTGAGGCTGAGCCTTCTTCTGCCTAGGGATAAATAAAGAACAAAAGGGTTCAGGATCTCTATAGGCCCCACTAGAGGAATGCAGAGGAGAGGGGTAGGGATATGTTGGATGTTAGCTTCATAGAATACAGAAAGCATCCTAAAAGAGGCATTGAACTTTCTTAGCAAAGACAATTTGGTTTGAAATTCCTCATCCTTCCTATCTTACTCCATTATGAGGCAATGGAACACAGAGTAATATAGAGCAGAACACAGCCAACTTATCTAAATGTTAATGACAATAATTACTGGCCCGGAGAAAATCTTTTAGTTCAACGGAAATATTTCATAAACATCATTGGGAGGATTTGTGTGGGGTTAGCAGTTCTCCTAGCAATGAGGGGCCTTTATCAGTACTAGCATGACTTTCCAAAAGAGAATTAACATTCAGCTGGGCCAGCAGGGGAGCTGGTAGCATGGGACCCTTTAACTACGTGGTGAGGGAGAGAAGGAGGGATGCACGATGAAAGTCATGGTGACAAAATCTGAAAAAAAAAATAAGGCAAGGCTTTGTAAACAATGAGTATTGTGAGGAGTCCAGACCTTGTACTTGACTGTCATTGGCCCATTTCCCATTTACTGTGCAAGGCTCACTCAGCTGACAAACTGTGAACTTGCCTGAGATGTTCTTATTGATTGTGAAAAGGTGAGAGTACAAAAAAGAGAAAACAATGGGCCCTGTGAGGAGAAAGGCAGACATATAGCTAGCCATCCAGAGACTAAGAAAGTACCCTGGCACCTAATGTGAGTCTCTGTCCCTGGACTGAAACTTACTGAATCAGGGTCTCTGAGAGTAGAGTCCAGCCATTTACACTTAATAAGTGTTCCAGATAATTCTGATGCACTCTAGAGTCTGACAATCATGAGTCAGACCCAACTTCTTCTAAGTTCCTATTAGGAGCCAGAGGTGATATCAGATCCCGAGGTTCAGAGAGAACAAAAGAGAACACGGGGACTAATAAAAAAACAGATATTGCTCCCAAGGATCTTGCAGAAAGGAGCCAGAGGTACAAGAAAGGATAAGGAAAGCATACAGTAAATGAGTTCTGAACAGAAGGCAGTGCACCTGCTTCAGAAGAAAAAAGATGTTCTGGCAGGAGGACAATTCAGAGAAATTCTTCTCAAAGACACAGTGATGGATTTAAAGTTAGATCAACCCTAAGGAGAGTTGCAAAAGGTGGAGGTCAATGTGGCAGAGACTGCTCTTCTGTATTTTCTTCTTCTTCCTTGAAAAATTAAAAAACCAAATTAAAAAAAAATCACCCCCTTTCACTATTTTCCTCCCTAAGTAACAATGTATTACAGGGAAAGACTACGTTTTATTTCCTAGTCCCCTTACATCTAGGGATAGCCAAAAGCATGTAAACATGAGTGGTTAGGTAGAACATTGGAATGGCTTCTTAAGAGGAAACAGTTAGATAATATGTAGATTATTTCTGCCTCTCTCACACTTGCGTTTGAAACGTGGTTGTGATGGTTGGAGCTCCATCAGTCGTTTTGTATCTCTGAGGATAGAAGCTGCTGCTAAGAACTGTGAATCAAAAGGTAGAAAAGTTGGTGTGAAGTCAAAACAAGTTCTGGACTGTTTATCATCTGAACTTTCGGTTTTCATATGAGATGCACTATAAGTTTAAGCCATTATAGTTGGATGTCTGTTGATACCAGCTAAAGACAATTTCCAACACATATAGTCAGGAGGGTCGTTCTGGAATGACAGAACAGTGGAGTCAATGCACATATCTGTGAATGTGCATGGCATGTTTAGAGAATGCTCATGAGCTAAGGAGAGCTGGAGAATGAGGTTTGGCGAGTAAATCACAGGGAAATAAAGGAGAAGAGACTTTTGGGATTGACAGAAGAAGAAAACAGAAGAAATAATTTCTCAGAAAAAGGGAGGGTTCTCTGTGCTCTAATGTGTTTTTTCTACAGGTGAAAATTTCAAAGTGAATTCTTCATCCACCAATGTCTTCCTTCCCATGTGCGCTGCCCATTCTGTGAATGGCCCTACCATTCACCGAGTTCCACTATGCAGAAATGAATGGTACACAAGATCCCTCTCTTGTTCCCCAAAGCCATAGGTCTCCTGACCGCAATAAGTCATCTAAAAAAAGCTTTCTGATACCTCTCCCCTTTACCCATTTCTGTCATCAGCATTCAATTCCCATTTCTTCTTCTCTCTTGCACATCTGCACGCTTTCTCGCTCTTTCTCTCTCTCTCTCCAGAGAAAGTGCAGCAACAGCTTATTTTATCTCCTTGTTTCCAAATTAGTGGTTTCCACTCCATACCACGCACTGTAACCAGGGTGACATTTTAAAAGGCAAAATGATCACACTGGTTCTTTCTTTAAACTCTTCAGTTCCAAGATATTCCCTGCAGTGATGTTCCACAGGATTCAAATAGATGTTAAGAGGAAAAACATAAATATTTTTCTGTTTTAGAGACTTTTGAAAAATGCTGGATTTGAACTAAGTTAAAGGGCTTCTTTACTCTTTACCAGCTTTAATAAGTCAATGTGCAATGTGTGCCTCCAAAAACATACTAGACATATTTGTCTTTGTAACTGGTTGTAGAAGAGCACCTTGTGAGAATGGGAAATTGACAACCAGCAATGTGAAGATAAAGCTCCTTAGCCTGAAAGTTAGATTGCCACCGTCTCACCCCAGCTGGCATTGCCAAGCTCCTCCAACCCACTCCTGCCATGCTCCTAATACTGCAGCCACCTGTAGCCATTTCATTGCCTATAAAGCATTCTTGAAACTATCAGTGTCCTTTGATTTGGCTGCCCCTGTTCTTGAAATGGCCTTCCCAATCTGCATATATTGGAATTCTTCAATTGAAAAACAGCCCAAAAGTCAATTTCTCTTTGAAGTGTTCCTAGATCCATTCTTCACAGTTCAAAGTAGAACTTTTACCTCCCTTCTTTACCCTTAGATTTCTCTGTATATCTTTATCAGAGAACTACTACATTATAAGCAAGTTAGTCATAGACCAGTATACTTAGTTTGCTTCTATAACTAGTCTACAGCCATCTTGAAGCTGAGGAATTTACATCATCTATCTATCCATCCATGTATCCATCCATCCACAATAATGTAGCGAATGTAGTACTCAAACATTCTGAATTTTGAAAAGTGGTATACACAATAACCTGAAAAAAAAACCTATTTGTTTTACAAATCCAATTTAGGATAAACTTGTACACAGGTTCAATAGCTCTTTATTATTATACCTATCACAGAATTATCAGGCTAAATACTTTAGACAAATAATTTAAAAACAGTTCTTATGGAATTAAAATACATCACTGCATCTTTTTTCCAATGTCTCAATCACATTACTCAACTGATTACTCAGCAAGATGCTCCCACCACATGTAAGACTCCTTGAGGACAGGGACGATAAGTCATTTGTGTTTCCATCATGAGGACAGCTAGTTCCTCACTGTCTCTGGAACTAGCAGGCACTCATGTAATATTGTTCTCTGGTCCTAAAACCTTAATCTGTATTTCCTTTCTAAGCTAAGCTTATGAGCCAATACCTCCAGAATCCATTTTGAGTAGCTACTATACCCAGTGCCATCTTTTACCTATGTGTACATTATACCTTTGCAATCTGACAAAGAATAAAGGAAGAGATTGGCAAAGACTTTGCTATGGACTGAATATTTCTGCCACTGCCTCCACTCCGTCCAAATATATATAGTTGAAGCTAATCCTGAATATGATAGTCCCTAGTGGTAAGGCTTTGGGAAAGTAATTAGGTTAAGATGAGGTTGTGAGGGTGATCTCATTATGGAATTAATGCCTTTATAAAAGTAGAAAGAGATAGGAGGTTACTTTCTGGGTATGCATGTACCAGGGAAGGCATGTAAGGAAATAACTGGGAAGAGAGCCCTCATCAAGAACTCAATTAAGCCGTCACCTTGATATATGAATTTCCAGTTCTCAGAACCATGAGAAATAAGCCACCCAGTCTGGTTACAATGGCTACACACATCATAATCTGTTTCAGTCAGTTTGGGCTTCTGTAACAAATTACCAAATGGTAATGGTAAAGAACCATTGCCTCCATGACTTAAACACTTCCCACCAGGCCCTGCACCCAACACTGGGGATTACATTTCAACATCAGACTCGGAGGGGACAAATATCCATCACCATGCCACTTATGCATGCTAATATGGTTAGACTTTGTTCCCCTACCCAAATTTCATCTTGAATTGTAGTTTCTATTATCCCTACATATTGTGGGAGGGACCCACTGGGAGGCAATTTAATCACGGGGGCAGTTATCCTCATGTTGTTCTTGTGATAGTGAGTTCTCATGAAATCTGACGGTTTTGTAAGGGGCTTTTCCCCCTTTTGCTTGGTACTTCTCCTTGCTGCTGCCATGTGAAGAAGGACATGTTTGTTTTCCCTTCCACCATGATTGTAAGATTGCTAAGGTCTCCCCAGCCCTGTGGATGTGTAAATCAATTACACCTCTTTTATCTATAAATTACCCAGTCTTGGGTATATCCTTATTAGCAGTGTGAGAAGAAACTAATACAGTAAATTGGTACTAAGTAGTGGGCCACTGTCATAAAAATACCTAAAACTGTGGAAGTGACTTTGGAGCTGGGTAGGAGGTAGAGGTTGGAACAACTTGGAGGGCTCAGAAGAAGATGAAGATGTGAGAAAGTTTGGAATTTCCTAGAGACTTGTTGAATGGCTTTGACCAAGGTGCTGATAGTGATATGGATGGACAATGAAGTCCAAGCTGAGGTGGTCTCAGATAGATATGAGGAATGTGTTGGGAACTGGAGTAAAGCTCACTCTTGCTATGCAAAGAGACGGGTGGCATTTTGCCTCTGCTCTAGAGATCTGTGGAACTCTGAGCTTGAAAGAGATGATGATGATTTAGGGTATCTGGTGGAAAAAAATTTTTTTAATCGTACTTTAAGTTCTGGGATACATGTGCAGTTCGTGCAGGATTGTTACGTAGGTATACACGTGCCATGGTGGTTTGCTGCATCCATCCACCTGTCATCTATATTAGGTATTTCTCCTAATGTTATCCCTCCCCAATCTCTCCACCCCCTGCTATTCCTCCTTTAGTCCCGCAACCCCCAACAGGACCCAGTGTGTGATGCTCCCCTCCCTGTGTATTGGAAGAAATTTCTAAGCAACAAAACATTCAAGAAGAAGCACAGCATAAAAGTTTAGAAAATTTGCAGCCTAACTATGTGATAGGAAAGAAAACCTCATTTTCTGAGGAGATATCCAAGCTGGCTCGGAAATTTGCATAAGTAAAGAGAAGCCAAATGTTAATCACCAAGACAATGGGGAAATGTCTCCAGGCCATTTTTCCCTAATAGGGAAAAATCCTATCATGGGCCAGGCCCAGGGCCCCCCTGCTCTAAGCAGCCTTGGGACTCAGTGCCCTGTGCACCAGCTGCTTCAACTCTAGCCATGACTAAAAGGGGTCAATACACAGCTCAACCCATTGCTTCACAGAACACGAGCCCCAAGACTTGGCAGCTTACACGTGGTGTTGAGCCTTTGGATTCACAGAAGTCAAAAACTGAAGTTTGGGAATCTCCGCCTAGATTTCAGAGGATGTATGAAAACACCTGGATGCCCAGACAGAAGGTTGAAGCAGGGGTGGAGCTCTCATGGAGAACGTCTGCTAGGGCAGTGCAGAAAGGAAAATGTGG
The DNA here is from genome assembly GCA_004027835.1 of Alouatta palliata. Lineage (NCBI taxonomy): Eukaryota > Metazoa > Chordata > Mammalia > Primates > Atelidae > Alouatta > Alouatta palliata. The sequence goes on along the minus strand of PVKV010003967.1, from coordinate 29,287 downwards.
AGTCGAAGCCCCCACACAGAGCTCCTACTGGGACACTGTCTAGAAGAGCTGTGAGAAGAGGGCCACCATCCTCCAGATCCCAGAATGGTAGATTCACTGACAGCTTGTAACATGCCTGGAAGGATGCAGACACTCAACACCAGCCTGTGAAAGCAGTTGGGTAGGGGGGTACACCCTGCAAAGTCAAAGGGTGGAACTACCCAAGGCTGTAGGATTATTCTTGCATCAGCATGACCTGGATGTGAGACATGGAGTCAAAGGAGATCATTTTGGAAGTTTAAGGTTTGATGACTCCCTTATTAGATTTTGGTCTTTCATGGGACTTGTAGCCCCTTTGTTTTGGCCAATTTCTCCCATTTGGAATGGGCATATTTACCCAATGCCTGTATTTCCATTGTATCTAGGAAGTAACTACCTTGCTTTTGCTTTTACAGGTTCATAGATGGAAGGGACTTGCCTTGTCTCAGATGAGACTTTGGACTTGCACTTCTGGGTTAATGCTGGAATGAGTCAAGACTGGGGGACTGTTAGAAGAGCATTGGGTTTAGAAATGTAAGGACATGAGATTTGGGAGGGGCCAGGGACAGAATGATATGGTTGAGCTTTGTGTCCCTATTCAAATCTCATCTTGAATTATAGTTCCCATAATCCCCACATCATGGGAGGGACCCAGTGGGAGGTAATTGAATCATAGGAGCAGTTACCCTTATGGTGGTCTCCTGACAGTGAATGAGTTCTTATGATATCTGACAGTTTTATACAGGGCTTTCCCCTGTTTTGCTCAGCACTTCCCCTTAGTGCCACCATGTGAAGAAGGATGTATTTTTGCTTCTCCTCCGCCATGATTGTAAGTTTCCCACGGCCTCCCCAGGCCTGTAGAACTGTGAGTCAAAAACTTTTCCTTTACAGATTACTCAGTCTTGGATGTGCCTTTATTAGTAGCATGGGAACGGACTAAAACACATGCACACCCTGGAAGCACAACGGAGTTAACATGCCATGGAGTAACCTTCAATCAGTGGGAGAAGGGAACTGGCAGATATACACTCTTCCTTTGCTTCTCAGTTCATCATTCTGAGATGCTTTCTATACCATTTCTCAGAGGGACAGAGTAGACTTCAGCTCAATTTTCCCACAGGACCACCAACTTAACACCACACACTCTTATTAGCTTTTTTCCCCCTCTCTTTCATTTCCCAGTACTCTACCCCTGTTCTCTGTGTCACTTCACAAAATAAGCTGCTTATATGAAAGTCCTTTCTCAGGCTCAGCATTTTTGGTGCTGTTAGTGGAAGAATGAACACGTAGGCCAACACTGTTATCCATCTCCTCCAGCAAGCTGTCAGCTCCCAGAGAGAAAAAGGCACATTTCCTTCAATTACACATCCCAAGCTCCAAGAACCAGACCTGGCATGGATTAAGTGCTCAAATACTGATTGAACTTATTGTACAAAACCCATGAGGTCTATAAGAGCAGGAACTGCATTCTTCATGCATTCATTCATTTAACAAATGTTTGTTGATGTGCTTTTCATGTGTCAGGCACTCACCTACTGGCTACAGGCAGAGGTAGTGAACCAAGTCTCAGCCCTCATGGACCCTATATCCTAGTAATGGAAGAAACACATCAATGTCTATGCAATAACTGGAAAGCTAAAAAGATACTACGGAGAAAATAAATACAAGAGGGGCATCTAGGTTAGGGAGAATGCATTATTTTATTTAGGGTAGTTAGAGCAGGACATACTTAAGGATTTAGGAATCTACGGCCAAGGTGACAGTACGTCATATGAAGGGCTTTGGGGAAAATTCAAGCAGAAGGAACTCAGAGCCTTGAGGCATAGGTAGCCCAAGGACCAGTATGGCTGGAGCAGAATGAGCAGGGAAGAATAAGGAGGAGATGCAGAGGGGTGAGAAGTACTGAAGCACAGTGTGCTCTTTTGATGAGGACTCCTAAGTAGCAAATGTTGATGCTGTACTTATTTTACAGTCTGAGACAACCAGAAGTTAGACTTCTACTCTAAGTGAAATGAATGGTATTAGAGAAATCTGAGGAGAGACTTTACATTTTAAAGATTTATTATGTTTTGTTGAAGATAGAAGGAGGCAAAGTAGAAATAAGGAGACAGGTTAAGAGGCTCTTCAATCGACCAAGGGAAAATTCACATTGGCTTTGTCCAGAATAGCAGAAGTAAACTTGATGAGAAGCAGATATATTTTATAGCAAGAAATAGCAGGATTGACTGATGGATGGAATATGAGAGAAAGAATAGAATTAAGGGTAATTCCAAATAATTTGCGTGAACTATTGGAAGGATAGAGTTGGCTTTTTCTAAGAGTTGATAGACAGCAGCATAGGGCAGGTTATGAGGTGGTGGGAATAAGAAGTTCAATCCTGGGACTCTTAATTTTGAGAAGTATATCAGACAGCCAACTGTAAAAGTGGTGATGTCAAATAAGCAGTTGAATGCACAAGTCTGGACTGCAGATGAGAGACCTCACCTAGAGATGTGAAACCACTTAGTGGGCTGGGCGCAGTGGCTCATGCCTGTAATCCCAACACCTTGGAAGGCTGAGGAAGGTGGATCACCTGAAGTCAGGAGTTCGAGACCAGCTTGACCAAGATGGTGAAACCCCATCTCTACTAAAAATACAAGATTACCCAGGCATGGTGGCATGCACCTGTAGTCCCAGCTACCAAGGAGGCTGAGGCAGGAGAATCGCTAGAACCCAGGGGGAAAAGGTTGCAGTGAGCTGAGATTGCACCACTGTACTCCAGACTGGGCAACAGAGCAAGACTGTGTCTAAAAAACAAAAAACACCTAGTGTTATAAATTCTATTTAAACCCATGTAATGGGATGACACCAGCTAGGGGAAACCACAGATGGAAAGTGGAATAAAACTGAGAAGTCTGTCCTAAAACATTCCCAATTTTAGAAGTCTAAGGGATGATGATGAGCAAGTGAAGGAGAAATTGAATGAAGAGAAGAGCAGAGAGAAGGATGAACTAAAAGAGTAATGAAGGAAATGCTTCGAGGAGGAGAGAGGAAGGGCCTGTTTTACCTACTGCTGATAGATAAAGTAAGATGAAGATCAAGGAGTGACCTTGGAGTTTATCAATATTGCCATTGTTGATGACACTGGCAGGGACTATTTTGATGGAAAAGTGGAGATGGATATCTGGTTGAAATGAGTGAAGACAGAATGGGAAGAGGGGGAATTTTTGGCCACATCTTAATTATCTTTTTTCTTACAGCTATGATATTTTGTATGTAGTGAATTATATGGATTATGAATTCTGTGTGACCCATGAATTCATCTAAGAGACAGGAGCTCATCTCTAAGATATCATATTTCCCTTCATCATTTTCTGAGCTGTGAAATAACCAGTAGTTTAAAAACATATTCTCCCTATGTCAACAATTATTCATTTGGTGCCCATTGCATTTTTAACATAACCCTATAAGGAAAGTATCATTTTTATCCTCATTCTATAGATGAGGAAACTAAGGCACCTAGAGCTTAAGTAATTTGCTCAAGGTCACATAACCAATATATATCACTGCCTTCCAAGGGAAGAATAAGCATTTGGGGTATTCAGCATTTCCATTTCGTGTATTCAGGATTTCCATTTCTTGGTCTCTTAGGCTACAGTTTAATCTTTACCAGCTTTCCTCTAATAGTGGGCTCAGGACTGGGATAGCTTTCATTAAAGATCAGGGGATTTTCTGAACAGATCCCTGCAGCGATGAAAACCTTAGCTATTGCTACAAAATAAAAGATCCAGAACATGCTCCTGCATCTGCCTGCTTCTGGGTTTTCTGTAGGCTGGCAAATAATTTTTTTTCTCAGTGTTTCACCTGCACCTTTTTTTTTAAGCTAAAAAGAAAGTTCTCTTTGAGTAGAAAAAACCGTGGTATATCTTTTATAAAGAATCTGTGTGTAGACATAATGTTTCATGACAAAGTAAAGAAAGCAGCAAAGAAGAGAATATTGAAGCAATGCAAAATACTTGTGTCTTTCGAATTTGAATTCAACATTTCCTGTCCCAGGAGATAATTTTTACTTCCTTCTTGATTCACCATTATTAAACATTGTGTTGCTGTATTATTTGCCTTTCCACTAGCTCCACATCAACCGATAAAAATAAATAATAAAATGGGTATTATCTCAAAGATGTCCTTGTCACATATGATGGAGTAACATTTGGATTTAGGCAAACTGGATTTAAGTTGAAGCTCAATCATTGCTCTTGTATCTGAGTGACATTTGCTTGGTCTATCATAATGAACTATTTTCACAAAGTCAAATTGGAATAGAGAAGAGGATGCTATTCTAACCCCTTGTTACTCATTTCCATCATCCTACATCCCATTCTCTTTTTTTCTGGGCCACTGAAACAGTCTCTGATTTATTTTCTCCATATCAATTCTTGTCTTCCTTTAATTCATTTCCTACACTATAGCCCAAGTGACATTTTTAAAACACAAAATTTGACTATGTTACTCTTCTCATTTAAAGACTTTAAAGATAGTATTCATTGCACTTAAAACAAAGAACAAATTCTTTAAACTACCCATAATCCCATCAGATCTAGTCCCTGCCTACTTCAATTATTCATTATGAACCATTCTCTCTATCTCCTTTTTAGGACTCTGTCTGCACTGGCCATCTGGCTTTTCCAGCTTCTCACGCTATTCCTTCTATCTAAAAATCTTCCTGACACATTCCACAGCCATTAATTAACTGCTACTCATCTTTCATGTAGAACTCAACTCAAATTCACTTCCATAGGGCAACATTCTCTCATGTTCCCACAATCCCTCCAGAATGGGTCCATTTCCCTTGTGATATGTTCTTACAGACTCTCTCCTTCTTTATAGGACTCACTAAAATTAAAATTAAGTATTTGTTATACAATAATTTATGTGATGACTGTAAGCTCTAATAGAAAGCAATCTTTGTAAGTTAAAAACTGTCATTCCCCATCATACAGCTCTCTATCTTGTAGATCATTGGCACTCAGTAATTATTTAATGAATAAATTCCAGACTTTTCATTTTCTGTATCTGTGAAATGGAAGTGGTTCCTATATTCCTACTTTGCAGGGGTCTTGTAAAGTCTGGAGATACTATGTACCCAGTGCATAATCCACTCTCATGCTGCTATGAAGAACTGCCTGAGACTGGATAATTTATAAAGGTAAAAGGTTTACTGACTCACAGTTCTGCATTGCTAGGGAGGCCTCAGGAAACTTACAACCATGGCTGAAGGTAAAGTAGAAGCAAGCATCTTCAAAGGGTGACAGGACAGAGTGAGTGCAAGCAGGGGAAATGACAGAAACTTATGAAACCATCAGATCTCACAAGACTCACTCACTGTTACCAGAACAGCGTGGGGGAACCTGTCCCCGTGATCCAATTATCTCCACCTGGTCCTATCCTTGATACATGGGAATTTTGGGGATTACAAATCAAGATGAGATTTGTGGTCAGGAAACAGCCAAACCATATCAACAGATGTGTGTTTAGTTCATAATGATGCATGCTTCTTTTAAAATTGGTTTCTCTTTCTCTTTCTGAAATAGCATTTCATGAAGGTACATTTTCTGTAGTCTATGTGTACTGAGAATACAGCTGAGTGGACCTTAAACTGGGCCACTCAGGAGCCATTCATCAGGAGTTTTGAACTGAGCCTGTGATCTGTCAATTTATTCTGGACTCATCTTTGAATGGAGGTATACACAAAACAAACAAAACTAAAAGCAAAACAAAACAAAACCCTATGCAGACAGAATAACAATAGCATAAACAGAAACCTAAACTAAAATTAGAGAGGTAAAGAGTGGATATTTTCCACTCGTTAGTCAGATATATAAGAATTTGGACCAAGTAGCAGAGAAAGTTAACATGCAATAAGTAAATAAACAACGGCACAGATGTGAAGAGAGAAGATGAGACAGACTGGAGAAAAAAAAATTCTCTCGGTTCCATATACTTTCCTCTCTTCTGATTCTGCTTCTTTTTTGAGGCTTGGCTGCCTGCCTGCCCTTGAGCTGGTTTCACAAGATATCTCTGTATCCTTTTATAATGAATTCTTCCCTTCCCTGCATAAGCCAGCTTCTCAGTGTCTACTGCTTTAATTGAAGAATTCTAACTAAAATAGTATTTGAAAAATTCTGACAGAACATAGTAGGTACTCTATAAATGATAATTGGTATAAGTGTACTTACCTCAAATGCCACTACTTACATCACACTTGTACTGGTGACCTTTATTGAATATATTCTGCTTGATTGGTACAAGGACTCTTTCATTTAACTCAAATCTTAACAAAATTTTTGTTAAATAGACTGCTAGGTACTTTTCATATTGCATTTAAATTTATTCTATATGTACCTGGTTTCTTTACCATGCGCAAACATGGCAATGGGTGAGACTCTGCTATTATTTATTTTTTATCAGTGGCACCTTGAACATCTCCTGGCATATTAATGTGTATGAAGACATGTTTGTTGAATGAATAACTAATTGGCTTTGTATAAGTTTCTAAAACTCTGAGTTATGGTTTTCTTACTTTGAACTAGGATATTTATACTATCACAGAGAATGAGAGCAAAAATTAGATGATAGATGTATAAGCCAAGGGAAAATATCAACATAAAATATGAATTGCCATTAGTACTCTTGTAGTTGGGCAGGGTACTGCCCTCAACATTATTTATGCATGAGAATCCTGAGGCCAGAAAGGTCAAATGGTATGCCCAAAGTTAACACGTATTAAATATGAAATAGATCATTGAAAAAAAACCCTGTATTCTCAAATATCAGGTATGATTTATGCAAAATAGACCTGAACCAAAATTTATTTTAGAGGAGGAAAAAGATTGTATTAGTTAATAAAAGCAGAATGTATTAAATTAGTGACACTGAAAAAAACAGATAAGAAAAATGGTCAAGGATCTTACAGTATGAGATGAGCAAATTACAGAGAAGAAATTCAACCAAAAGGAAAAAAATCTCCAAATGAGGCTATCAGCAGCATTCCCAGATACCTCAGTTATGGTACTCCACCTCCTTATGACACTATCACAAGAGGAGCCTCTGGGTTACATGCAGTTTCAGCATGTACACCTTCAGGGACAGTCTGGAAATAAACTAGGATGAATTTTATATAGAGGGAAAATGAGGTTATGATGAAGAGGAGTGGAACTGAGTTGCTGAGTCTATCACATGAAAAACATTCTAGTTCTTAAGACTTGTCCAGAGGCTCACTGATGTATTCTTAGTCAGTGTAAATAAAGTAAATTATTTGAGTACTTGTGGCCTTACTTCATTCACCTTGTGCCATCCACTGGTAAATGGTTATAATTTCCTTAGTGTATAAAATAATATCTCAAAATTAGCATGCCAAAGACTTACTTCTTGATCATTGCCCCTTTCCACCAAAACGAAACAAAACAACACATCCTACCTTCCCTGCAGGCTTCCCTACATCAGCACTGATATCTTTATGTTTCTGGTGAGTAACGTCAAAGTCTTATTTGATGTTTCTATTCCTCTAATACACATAGTCAATCTATCATCAAATTTTGTTGGCTTAATCTTTAAAATATGACTACTGCTTAATAATTCACTGTTACCACTCTGGCATAAGTGGCCATCATCTTTTGGCTGGAGGAGGCAGCAGACATGTACTGGTCTTTTGGCTCCTTCTTTGCCTCCCTTCAATCTGTTTTAAATATAACAGCCATATTGACCTTAAACATTTTAGTGAACATGCACACTTTACAGTGTTTTTTCCTCTGTATTAGTTGGAGTTCTCTTGAGAGACAGAATTAATAGGAAAGGAGACTAGACAGATAGATAAATGATAGATAGATAGATAGATAGATAGATAGATAGATAGATAGATAGATGATAGATAGATAAAGAAGGGATTTATTAGGGGTATTGGCTTATGTGATTATAGACGATGAAAAATCCCATGATAGGTTGTCTTCAAGTGAGAAATACTGGGATGCCAGTAGTGTGTCAGTCCAAATCCCAAAGCCTCAAAATCAGGGAAGCCAATGACATAACCCTCAGTCCAAGGCCAAGTCCTCAGTCCAAGGGCCTAAAAACTCAGAATGAGGTATACATCTTAGTCTCAAGACTGGAGAGCCTGGGATCTTAATATTCAAGGGTGGAAGAGAAGAGTGTGTTTCAGCTCCAGAAGACAGAGAGCAATTCACCTTTCCACTGTTCATTCTATCCAAGCCCCCAGCCCATCTGATGATCCTTGACAATATGGAGACAGATCTTTCCCACTTAGTCCACTCAGACTCTCATGCCAATATCCTCTCAATATACCCTCACTGATACACCCAAAACAATGCTTCACTGATTATCTAGATATTCCTTAATCTAATCAAGTGGATATCTAAAATGAAATATTAACATCAACTCATTTAAGAAAAAATGCCAAAATTATCACAATTACCTATAAGACGTAACACAATCTACTCAAACACAGGCGATACATAAATACTGAAATAATATGATAGGTCTCCATCCTTATTCATTAACTTAAAAGAGTATCTTCCTTGATGATAAAAAAAGAGAATATTTTCAACATACTTATTTTTATTTAAGAAATAACAAACAAAATGACATTATATATAAGTGCTTTATTCTAGTTGATAGTTATTTCACTTGGGGATGGGATCCACAGTTCTGAAATCACTGTGCCTGTATACTGAAATTAAACATTTAAATAAATGGACTGCCAAGAGTGAGAGTTGGGTTTCCATTAGAGCAGGAAGCCACAGATAAGTAAAAGTAGGAGGCTATAATGACATATGTGGCAATGAATTAGAGTTTGAAGCATCAGTATAAATTTATGTTTATCTATGGATAAGTAGTTACATATAGAAATATTCATAGATACATAGATTAATAGAAATATATTTATATATTTGCTCTGTTAGCTGGAAGAGCTTAGAAGTAATAATATCTCAATAACAAGCATACTAAGTGTTCAGATCATAGTTGATAAAACCATTTCTCCAATAAAGGAATCAGGATACTTTGGAGAAATAAGTAACTTAACAAATTCTTTTTTACCTGGGTGATCAAGATTAGTGTCAACAGTAATAAGTCATGCTGATATTATATTCTATGAGTACAATATGATGAAAATAGTACTTTACCTCTGTGCTTCCTTCTCCAAACCCATAACATCAATCTAATCATAAAAATATCAGACAAATGCTCAATGAGGGACATTCTACAAAACATCTAACCAGAATTTCTCAAAAGTGTCAAGGTTTCCCAAGTTTGAGAAACTGTCACAGCCAAGGGGAAACTAAAGAAACATGATGAGTAAATGTGATGTATTCTGGATAAGATTCTAGAACAGAAAGAAGACATTAAGTAAACAAACTAACTCTCATACTAAGTTAATCTGAATACAGTATATACTTTATTTAATAATAGTATATCAATATTGGTTCATTAATTGTGAAAAATACACAATACTAAAGATAAGATTTTAATAAAAGAGGAAACTAGTTGTGGGGTATACAGGAACTCTCTGTACTTTTCAGTAAATGCAAAACTATTATACAATAACAAAGCTTATTTTAAAAAGCAGCAAGCAAAAATGGTTCTGCCTACTAAAATTCTCTGTCATTGCTTATACACACATAGATATCTTAAAAGATGGTCTTGAATATTAACAATGATGTGAATTGGTGAAGCGTTCCCCCTTAAATGATTCTCTGTTCTGTTTTATTTTTACTTTTATTTTTATTTTATAGAGATGAGGTCTCGTTTTTTTGCCCAGGCTGCTCTCAAACTCCTGGGCTTAAGCAATTCTCCCACCTTAGCCTCCCCAGATGTTGGAATTACAGGTTTGAGCCACCAACCAGCCTGTTACTGTATTTAACTGTTATTAATACATGTATTATTTTCTTTAAAAACTATCTGTCTGTCAATCGTCCATCTAACTGTGAAAAGAAGGGCCATATCATTTGGCCATCTTACCACTTTACTCCTAAAATGTATTTTTCTTTATTATTAATAAGTATAAGTCCCTACTTTCCTCGCAGAAGGCTGCAGAAGCATCTTCAGCAATCAGCATTTTTTGGTCTGATAACTAACCCCTAGCTTTTTTTTTTTTTTCTTTCCACTGGGGCAGTTTCTAACAGTTTGAGAGCTAATCAAAGTAATTGTTGAATCTTGATGACCAGAGCTTCACATGCCAAGCATTTTCTCCCAAACTGGGTTATTTAGAGTCCAATGAAGCTGGGAATAAATATATAAAGCTAAGTAATTTGGGGAGATTGAAGAATTTTCAGAAAATTTCTTTCACTTGGAAGCATGAAATTACAAGCACTATAGTGGAATGAAATCAAATCAATCAGCAGCTCAGAATCTCCCAGCTCTACAATCAGCAGGAGCTCAGAAGCCTCTCAATGGGAGGGAAGCTGAGGTTTGGTAGAATACAAAGAGACCGAGACCTTGTTACCTGGGAGATGTAGCTTTGGTTGCTGATGAGAGGTGTCCGTAGGAGAATGCAGGTTAATCGGAGGAAAGGTGGAGGTGCAGGGGTGATTGCCCTATGATACAAATGACCTCCCAGAGTCATTCTTCATTTCCTTTTGGATAAAGTCCAAATTCCTTAGAGTAGACTGGTAATTTTCTTGGGGACATTATCCTTACCTCCTTTTTAAGCCTATGTTCATCACTTCCTCCCTTATACCCTCATTCAGCCATATCAGCCAGAACCACCTTATGAATTTCTCAATGACCAAACTCTCTGGGGCCTCTTTGCCTTTGCACTAGCATGCCTAGAACACTCAAAATGCCTGTCCTCTTCCTTATCATCTGGCAAATGCTGAGATTTTACCTCCTCCAAAGCAATCTCTCTAATGCTCTCATTTTAATAAAGTGTCCAGGTCTGCCCTCACAAAACATATTGCATTAAGATCTATTATAGCACATACCATATCAGATTTCCTAGTCTCTCTTTTCATAAGACTGTGGACTTTTTGAAAATACAGACTTTACCCTCTGCTAGGGTATCCTGAGTATGTAACACAGAATCCAACACTTAGTAGGTGCTTAAAAACTGCTTGTGAATGAGGAATGGACAAAAGAATTTGGCAGCTTATGAAAAATGTTAGAATTTGGAATAAGTTACTTAAAACATACATACACGGCGAGGATTCAAATATTCAGAAAACTTTGCTGAAAGGCATCCACAAAAGCAGAACACTGCAGCCTGAAATGAATACAAAACCTAACACGAAAGGAAAAATAAGAAATCTTTCTAAAATGAACCTATTACAGAAGCCATCTTTTCAAATATTTTTCCTATGATTTGCAAAAAAAAAAAAAAAAAAAAAACTGTCCCCTATGTACCAGGATAGAAATGGAGGCAGAGGACATTCACAAACACTGTAAATCAGCTGAAGTCTCTCATAATCAAAGTGGATATCTGTCTAAGAGAATGTCTCCTGGAGTGCATCAGTAATTAGGGAGCTAATGGAAAATTACCAACCAACAAAATCTATGACCGTTCCGAGGACAGTGGAATCACAGGCTTAGAGTATCACAGGTTTATTAAGAACAAATCATGCCCGAACATTTTGATAGCTTTTCTGATAGTGGCTGCCCAATTCCTGCCACACTTGCTCCATTGCTTCTGCATTGCCTTCTAAATCAATTTAAAATGCTTTCTTTTGAGTTGACCTTCAAGGCTCTCCAATATTTGGTTTATTACTTTACTTTTCTCTCCCCTCTCTCTAATCCTCCTGTTGGCACCCCTCCTGGCTTTTGTCTTTGATCACCTGCTCTGACTTTGTGTTGGCTCTCACATAACTGTGGCTTTGCACATGTTATTTGTTCTACACCAAAAGTCTGTCCCTTCTTTAGCCTACCTAGTAAAGTTCAACACATCCTTCAAAATCTGTTTCTGATGACACCTTCAGGACCCTGTGCTGTCCAAACCAGCTTCCAACATCAGAGTTGGTAAATCATTCCTTCATATTCCCTTTTACATGCATCTACTGCTAAGTTATAATGTAATTTATGTTTTACTTGTATATTTATCTTATTAAGCTGTGAACGTAGGTACCAGAATGAAAATTTCTCTAAGGCAGGGATTTCTGACTACTGTGTTTACTGATGTTGTTTAAGCACTGAGAACACACATGCCTTTCTTCCATAGGCCCCTGACAGTCACATGCACACACAGTTTGATAAATAAATAAGTTCCCCCATAGTAAGACTGCATCTTATGTAAAATCGTAACAGATGGCCTAACATACAATAGCTGCTCAGTGAATGGCTCTTTATTGATGGAATGGTGTGGAATAGAAAGAAAAAATATAACTAAACTGACTCAGTTCTCTAACAGTAATTTTACCAATCTTCTTACGATACAAATCCCTTATCTTATTAAAACTCCATTTGAATAATCATCATTTCTAGAAAATATTTCTGGACACTGTTAGTTTTATTCCACTTTTCCATTTATCGATAGAGTAAACTAAATGAAAATTAAAATAGCTTACAGTTATTTAGACCTATGTAATCAGTACACTGACTTTACGAGAATAATTAACTTAATCTTTATAATCATAACCTTGAGGTGGGTAATTTTCTGAAATTTAACCTTTTTTAGATAATTACATATTCATATTCAGTTGTAAGACATTATTCTAAGAGATGCCTGTATCTCTCATTCAATTTTCTTCAGTGGTAGCATCTTGCAAAACTATAATACAATGTCTCAATCAGGACATTGACACTGAGACAGCCAAAATACAGGACATCTCCATTACCACAAGGATCTTCCATGTTATCCTTTTATAACCGTATCAAATTCCTGCCTGCCAATCTCTTCCTAGCCACTGCAAAACACTAATATTAACTCTTCCTTCATTTCTGCTGTTTTTTATTTCAAGAATGTGATGTGAATGGAATCACACAGTGTGTGATCTTTTGTGATTCACTTTCACTCAGCACATTCTCTAGAGGTTCATGCAGATTTTTGCATGTAACCCTCACAGTTTGTTCTTTTTAGTAGCTGAGTAGTATATCATGGTACAGATGTTCCAGAGTTTGTTTAACCATTCACCATTGAAGGACATCCAGTTTTTTATTGTTAGGAACAATGCTGCTATAGACACAGGTTTTTGTGTGAGCGTAAGTTTTTATTTCTCTAGGATAAACCTCCAGGAGTGAAATTGCTGGGCCAAATTACAGAAGAATGTTTAGTTGAGTATTTTTTTTTAAGAAATTGCCTAATAATTTTTCTGAGTGACTGTGCATTTCCCATATCTACCAGTAATGTGTTAGTAATCCAGTTTCTTCACATCTGCTTCAGAATTTGGAGTTGTCACATTTTTTCCCAAGAATTTTTTTTTTATTATTATACTTAAGTTCTGGGATGCATGTGCAGAGCATGCAGGTTTGTTACATGGGTGTACATATGCCATGGTGGTTTGCTGCACCTACCAACCTGTTATCTACGTTAGGTATTTCTCCTAATGCTATCCCTCCCCTTGCCCTCCACCCCCAAACAGGCCCTGGTGTGTGATGTTTCCCTCCCTGTGTCTATGTGTTCTCATTGTTCACCTCCCGCTTATGAGTGAGAACATGTAGTGTTTGGTTTTCTGTTCCTGTGTTAGTTTGCTGAGAAAGATGGTTTTCAGCTTCACCCATGTCATTGCAAAGCACAGGAACTCATCCCAACCAACCCAAAAGCCGCTCAATGATAGACTGGAATTGTCACTTTTAAAAACAGAATTTAGCCATTCTGATGGGTGTGCAGCAATATCTCATTACGGTTTAATTTGCACTTCCCTAATGGCTAATGATGCCAGACATCTGCTTATGTGCTTATCTGTCATTTGTACATCCTCTTTGGTGAAATGTTTCTTTATGTATTTTGCCCATGTTACAATTGCCTTCTTTAGTTTTTAACTGTTGGGTTTTAAGAGCTCTTCTTACTAGTTTTAGATACTAGTTCTATGTTGGATTTTGGTTTACAAATATTTTCTTCTGCTATGTAACTTCTTTATTATTCACTTAATATTTTCTGGGCAAAAGTTTTTAACGTTGATAAAATCTTATGTATCAACTTCTCCTTTTATGGATCATGTTTCGTGGCAAGTCTAAAACCTACTTTGACTAGCCCTAGACCTCAGAGATTTTCTTCTGCTTTTCTGTTTTCTAATAGTTTTCATAGTTTTATTTTTTACATTTAGTCTGGGACCCCTTTCAGATAAATTTTTGTATGTGATATGAGACTTAGACCGTGTTTTCTAAAAAGAAAAAAAAACTTTGAAACATCAAAAATGAACAAAGAACATTGTATGCAAAAATATAAATAAATACAATATGCTTTACTTTTTCTCTTGAATTTTCTAAATCACAGTTGAATGTTGAAGCAGAAGTTACAACACTAAAGTGGTTCTACATGTATGTAGTAGAAATATTGAAGATAACTGTATTATAAGTGAGGGATGGCAAAGGGTCTTATAGAGGTTTCTATACTTCAGCTGAATTGGTGAAATGATACCAGGTGAGTGTGGTGTCAAGTGAATTGCTAAAATGATGATACTAGATGAATGTGGTGTCTGTCCATTCATCTCTCTCTCTTTCCCCCTCTCACCTATTTATGTATGTATCTTGTAATACCTACAGGAACTATTTTAAAAACTAAAAAATTCTCTTAGTTTTTCTTTATCTGAAGATGTTTTGATTTCCCTTCCATTCCTGGAAGATATTTTTGAAGGGCACAGGATTCTGGCTTGGCAGTTCTCTCTGTTCAGGACTTGTAAAATACTGTGCTCTTTTCTTCCATCCTCTTTGGTTTTTGATGAGAAATTCCCCATCACTTGAAACCTCCCCCGCCCCCATATGTAAGATATCCTTTTTCTTGGCTGCTTTCAAGATTTTTTTTCTTTGTCTTTAGTTTCCTGAAATTTAATTATGATATGTCATGGCATAGGTTTCTTTGGGTTTAGCCTGTGTGGTTTTCACTCAGTTTTTTTTTTTTTTTTTTTTTTTTTTTTTTTTTTTTTTTTTTTTTTTTTTTTTTTTTTTTTTTTTTTTTTTTTTTTTTTTTTTTTTTTTTTTTTTTTTTTTTTTTTTTTTTTTTTTTTTTTTTTTTAACTGTGTCAGTATCTCTTGCCACATTTGGGAATTTTTCAGCAATTATTTCATCAAGTACTTTTTCATACCTACCTTCTTTTTCGTCTTCTCCCTGCACTCTGATAACATAAATACTAGATCTCTTCCTAGTCTCATGCTTCAGAGCTCTGTTCCTTTGTTTCAGTTTGTTTGTTCTCTGTTTTCAGATTGTAAAATTTCTGTTGTTCTGTCTTCCTGGTCACTTATTCTTTCTTCCGTCTCCTCTATTCTGCTATTGAGCCTTATATTGTGATGTTTCTTATTTCAGTTATTATATTTTTAAGTTCTACAGTTTCTATTGGATTCTTTTTAATGTGTTTTATTTATTTGCTCAGTTTCTTTTATTTTCTTCATTTGTTTCAAGTGCATTCGTAATTACTTTTTGATGCATTTTCATTATGGTTGCTTTAAAATCTTTGATAATTCTAACAGATTTGCTATCATGGTATTGGCATGTATTGACTGTGACTTAATTCAGTTTTGAGATATTGCTGATTCTTGATATGACAAGTGATTTTTGATGAGAACTTAGATATTTTTGTAATATTTTTTGGAACCCTGGATCTTATTTAAACCTTCTGCTATACCTGGCTATTTCTGACACTGCTTCAGTAGGTGAAAATGGAGGGAATTCTTCAATACTGCTAGGTGGAAAAAAAAAAAAAAGACCACATTCCCTACTTGACCCTCCTTGTCACCTGAGGCAGGAGTGGGTTTCTACCTTATCATGTGGTTTTCAGAGACCTTGGTGGAATGGGGATGGCCCTGTAATCATGGAGCAATAGTGAAAGTTCTGACTCTTCAATAGGTTCCTTTGATTCTCCTTCTTCCCAGCAGAGATGGGGAAGAATGCTTTGTTTCTATTCAGTTATGGTGGAAGTCCAGGCTGCTCTCAGGATCTCCACTGACATTCTGTTGAATAGCGGGGGCTTGTTAATTGCTAGTCGGAATGAAACGTCCAGCTCCCTATTTGATCTTCTCTGACATCATCTCAGTGGCAATGTTGCTGTGCCTCATTACAACCTCATGGGGACGAAAATGCAGACTCCCTACTTGGCCTTTGCTGGCATGAGGAAGTAAAGAAGGCCACTGTTTATTCTGTGGCACCTGGGTGGAGTGGAACAGTTATTACCTAAAAGCATTCTGTCTTTCGTGGCTGCCCCGTTCCTTGTTCTTTGCCTATGGAGAGCAGTTTTTTTTTTTTTTTTTTTTTTTTTTTTGTCTGCAGTTGTTGGCATTTTGAGATTCTGAGGTTGCCAACTTTTTCAGTCCCAAGTCTGTGATATATGAGGCAAAAATAAAATCCTGGGAATTCACTATTGTGTTGTTTCCAGGTCCAAGTTCCTGTGGTAGTCTTCCTTCTTCTTTCCACCTTTCAGAGACTCTTTATGTTTGTTTTACATATAATTGCCAGGATTTTTAGCTGCTCTTAGTGGGAAGACTCAGGCAAAGTACATCTATGCCATATTCCTAGAAGAAGAAATCTCCCTGCCTGATTTTTATTATTAATCCCATTTTACAGATTAGAAAACCAAGGTAAAGAATGCGTGAGTATCCTGTCCACAGTTATTCAGTGATAGAATCAAGATTTCAATTCAGGCCATCAGTGCCAGAGTGTGGATTTGAATTTGAATTGAAATTAAAATAGGTGAAGCTAACTGTCCCAGTCTAATTGGCACTATGAAACAGTACTAATTCAGGTAGGGGGACAGATAGGTTATCAGTCCTACCAGCCCACGAGGGCTGAAATTGCTTGCTTCTTGGTGTTTATAAGCTATACAGGGCTGCCAACTGCTTCCCTTAATAAGTGCTATGCTGGCTTTTCTAGAAATTAGCCTTACATCTTCGTTTCTAATTGGTTTTTCAGTGATTCTACCAGTACCGGCACTTCATAGAAACTTCTCGTAATTATTAATAGCTCACTTTTGGAAGTTTTTATTTTCCATGGATTAAACCCCACTAACTGAACCATACCCCTGTAAATGCCTGTGATCCAGCCCCCAGATAAGTTTCCAGAGGTTACTGAGTATCTCCAATTGACTCTATCATGTTGAAGATCAAGAGGGGTTTTCTTGGGGATGGGGATTGACCTAGCTCAAGTCCCTGTTTAACAAGCCCTCTGCACACAGGCATTTGGCCTTCTGCCCCCATCTCAGTTCCCCTGGAGTACTTCAGCTTGCACTCTGTTGATTCTTGTTCTTACTCTAAAACTGCTGTAGACGGGAGCCAAAGGGACTATAGACTTCATCCCACTGCAGTAAATATCTTTACACCACTTATTTCAAACTACGTATTTATATTATTGTTGGATTTTTTGATAAAATAACAGACTGTCAGTTCTGGAAGTAAAACTCTTTCATTTTACAGAAAGGAAACCAGGATGGTAGGGCTAGGGAGGGGAGTCTTATTTCAGAAATTAGTTGTGATCAGAGCTAGAAACTAGGGTTCTTGATGCCCGGTAGCCTTTGATTTTGCAGTGGGGCCTCATTAGCATACCAATTCTGCATATATATATATATAATTTTACTTTAAGTTCTGGGGTACATGTGCAGATCTTTTAGGATTGTTACACAGGTATACACATGCCAAGGTGGTTTGCTGCCTCCATTCCCCTGTCACCTACATTAGATATTTCTCTGAATGTTATCCCTCTCCAATCTTCTCACACCTGCTATCCCTCCCCTATCCCCCCAACCCCCAACAGACCCCAGGGTGTGATGTTCCCCTCCCTGTGTCCATGTGTTCTCACTGTTCAACACACACTCAAGAGTGAGAACATGTGGTGTTTTGTTTTCCGTTCTTATGTCAGTTTGCTGAGAATGATGGTTTCTAGATTCATCCATGACCTTGCGAAGGACATTAACTCATCCTTTTTTATGGATGCATAGAATTCCATGGTGTATATGGGCCA
This sequence comes from Alouatta palliata, assembly GCA_004027835.1. NCBI lineage: Eukaryota > Metazoa > Chordata > Mammalia > Primates > Atelidae > Alouatta > Alouatta palliata. The sequence continues at coordinate 11,190 of PVKV010003967.1, read as the reverse complement.
CATTTTCTTTATCCAGTCTATCTTTGATGGGCATTTGGGTTGGTTCCAAGTCTTTGCTATTGTAAACATTGCCACAATGAACATATGTGTGCATGTGTCTTTAAAACAGATTAATTTATAATTCTTTCGGTATGTAGCCAGTAACGGGATGGCTGGGCCAAATGATATTTTTATTTCTAGGTCCTTGAGGAATCGCCACACTGTCTTCCACAATGGGTGAACTAATTTACACTCCCATCAACAGTGTAAAAGTGTTCCTATTTCTCCACATCCTCTCCAGCATCTGTTGTCTCCAGATATTTTAATGATGGCCATTCTAACTGGTATGAGATGATATCTCAACATGGTTTTGATTTGCATTTCTCTAATGACCAGTGACAATGAGCATTTTTTCATGTTTCTTGGTCACATAAATGTCTTCTTTTGAAAAGTGTCTGTTCATATCTTTTACCCACTTTTTATGGGGTTGTTTTTTTCTTGTAAATCTGTTTTAGTTCTTTGTAGATACTGGATATTAGCCCTTTGTCAGATGGGTAGCTTGCAAAAATTTTTTCCCATTCTTTTGGTTGCTGGTTCACTCTAATAATTGTTTCTTTTGCTGTGCAGAAGCTCTGGAGTTTAATTAGACCCCATTTGTCTATTTTGGTTTTTGTTGCCATTGTTTTGGGTGTTTTAATCATGAAGTCCTGATTAACTTCCTACCTATGCCTAGGTCCTGAATGGTTTTGCCTAGATTTTCTTCTAAGGTTTTTATGATGTTAGGTCTTATGTTTAAATTTTTAATCCATCTGGAATTAACTCTTGTATAAGGTATAAGGAAGGGGTCCAATTTCAGCTTTCTGCACATAGCTAGCCAGTTTTTCCAACACCATTTATTAAACATGGAATCCTTTCCCCATTGATGGTTTTTGTCCAGTTTGTCAAAGATCAGATGGTTGTAGATGTGTGGAATTAATTCTGAGGTCTCTGTTGTGTTCCATTGGTCTATATCTCTGTTTTTTTTTTTTTTTTTTTTTTTTTTTTTTTTTTTTTTTTTTTTTTTTTTTTTTTTTTTTTTTTTTTTTTTTTTTTTTTTTTTTTTTTTTTTTTTTTTTTTTTTTTTTTTTTTTTTACCAGTACCATGCTGTTTTGATTACTGTAGCCTTGTAGTATAGTTTGAAGTCAGGTAGCATCATACCTCCAGCTTTGTTCTTCTTGCTCAGGATTGTCTTGGCTATGTGGGCTCTTTTTTGGTTCCATATGAAGTTTAAGGTGGTTTTTTCCAGTTCTGTGATGAAGGTCAGTGGTAGTTTGATGGATATAGCATTGAATATATACATTACTTTGGGCAGTATGACCATTTTCACAATACTGATTCTTCCTAACCAGGAGCATGAAATATTTTTCTATCTGTTTGTGTCCTCTCTTATTTCCTTGAGCAGTGGATTGTAGTTCTCCTTGAAGAGGTCCTTCACATCCCTTGTTAGTTGTATTCCTAGGTATTTTATTCTCTTTGTAGCAATTGTGAATGGGAGTTTGGTTCTTTTTATATCTGTTATTAGTGCATAGGAATACTTGTGATTTTTTTCACATTGATTTTGTATCCTGAGACTGCTGAAGTTGCTTATCAGCTTCAGGAGATTTTGTGCTGAGATGATGGGGTCTTACAAATATCCAATCATGTCATCTGCAAATAGAGACAATCTGACTTCCTCTTTTCCTACCTGAATACACTTTATTTCTTTTTCTTGCCTGATTGCTCTGGCTAGAACTTCCAATACTATGCTGAATAGGAATGGTGAGAGAAAGCACATTTATCTAGTATCAGTTTTCAACAGCAATGCTTCCAGTTTGGGCCATTCAGTATGATATTGGCTATGGGTTTGTCATAAATAGCTTTCATTATTTTGAGATACGTTCCATCAATACCTAGTTTATTAAGAGTATTTAGTATAAAAGGCTGTTGAATTTTATTGAAGGCCTTCTCTGCACCTACTGAGATAATCACATGGTTTTTGTCTTTGCTTCTGTTTATGTGATGGATTATGTTTGTAGATTTGCATATGTCGAACCAGCCTTGCATTTCTGGGATGACTACTTGATCATGATGGATAAGCTTTTTGATGTGCTGTTGCATTTTGTTTGCCAGTATTTTAATGAAGATTTTTGCATCCATGTTCATCATGGATACTGGCCTGAAATTTTCTTTTTCAGTTATACCTCTGCCAGGTTTTGGTATCAGGATGATGTTTGTCTTATAAAATGAGTTAGGGAGGATTCCCTTTTTTTGTATTGTTTGAAATAATTTCAGAATAAATGGTATCAGTTCCTCTTTGTACATCTGGTAGAATTTGGCTGTGAACCCATCTGGACCAGACTATTTTTGGTTGGTAGGCTATTAATTACTGCCTCTACTTCAGACGTTGTTATTGGTCTATTCAGGAATTCAACTTCTTCCTGGTTTAGTCTTGGGAGGGTTTAAGTGTCCAGGAATTTATTCATTTCTTCTAGATTTACTAGTTTATGTGCATAGAGTTGTTTGTAGTAATCTCTGATGATGGTTTGTATTTCTGTGGAATCAGTGGTGATATCCCCTTTATCATTTTTTATTGCATCTATTCGATTCTTCTCTCATCTTTTTTATTACTCTGTATAGTGATCTGTCTATTTTCTTGATCTTTTTAAAAAACCACCTCCTGGATTTATTGATTTTTTGAAGGGTTTTTTGTGTCTCTGTCTCCTTCAGTTCTGCTCTGATCTTAGTTATTTCTTGTCTTCTGCTAGGTTTTGAATTTGTTTTATCTTGCTCCTCTAGCTCTTTTAATTTTGATGATAGGGTGTAGATTTTAGATCTTTCCTGGCTTCTCATATGGGCATTTATTGCTATAAATTTTCCTCTAGACATTGCTTTAAATGTGTCCCAGAAATTCTGGTATGTTGTATCTGTGTTCTCAGTGGTTCCAAAGAACATCTTTATTTCTGTCTTCATTTCATTATTTATCTAGTAGTCATTCAGAAGCAGGTTGTTCAGTTTCCATGTAGTTGTGCAGTTTTGAGTGAGTTTCTTAATCCTGAGTTCTAATTTGATTGTAAGGTGGTCTGAAAGACTGGCTGTTATGATTTCTGTTCTTTTGCATTTGCTGAGGAGTGATTTACTTCCAATTACATGATCAATTTTAGAGTAAGTGCTATGTGGTGCTGAGAAGAATGCATATTCTGTGCATTTGGGGTGGAGAGTTCTGTAGTTGTCTATTAGGTCAGCTTGGTCCAGATCTGAGTTTAAGTCCTAGATATCCTTGTTACTTTTCTGTCTAGTTGATCTAACATTGACAGTGCAGTGTCAAAGTCTCCCATTATTACTGTGTGGAAGTCTAAGTCTCTTTGTAGGTCATTAATAACTTACTTTATGAATTTGGGTGCTCCTGTATTGGGTACATATATATTTAGGATAGTTGGCTCTTCTTGTTGCATTGACCCTTTTACCATTATATAATGCTCTTCTTTGTCTCTTTTGATCTTTATTGGTTTAAAGTCCATTTTAACAGAGACTAGGATTGCAATCCCTGCTTTTTTTTGCTCTCCATGTGCTTGGTAAATCTTCCTCCATCCCTTTCTTTTGAGTCTGTATGTGTCTTTACAGGTGAGATGGGTCTCCTGAATACAGTAAACTGATTGGTCCTGATTTTTTATCCAATTTGCCAGTCTGTGTCCTTGGATTGGGGAATTTAGCCTGTTTACATTTAAGGTTAATATTGTTATGTGTGAATTTGATCCTAGCATTTTGATACTAGCTTCTTGTTTTGCCTGTTAGTTGACACAGTTTCTTCACTGCGTTGATCATCTTTACCATTTGGTATGTTTTTTCAGTGGCTGGTACTGCTTGTTCCTTTCCATGTTTAGTGCTTCCTTCAGGAGCTCTGGCAAGGGAGGCCTGGTGGTTACAAAATCTATCAGTAATTGCTTGTGCATAAAGGATTTTATTTCTCTTTCACTCTATGAAGCTTAGTTTGACTGGATATGAAATTCTGGATTGAAAGTTCTTTTCTTTAAGGATGTTGAATATTGGCCCCCACTCTCTTCTGGCTTATAACGTTTCTGCCGAGAGATCTGCTGTGAGTCTGATGGGCTTTCCTTTGTGAGTGACTCGACCTTTCTCTCTGGCTGTCCTTAGCATTTTTTCCTTTATTTCAACCCTGGTGAATCTGATGATTATGTGCCTTGGGGTTGCTCTTCTTGAGGAATATCTTTGTGGTGTTCTCTGTATTTCCTGGATTTGAATGTTGGCCTGTCTTGCTAGGCTGGGGAAGTTCTCCTGGATAATATCCTTAAGAATGTTTTCCAGCTTGGATTTATTCTCCCTGTCACATTCAGGTACACTGATCAAATGTAGATTAGGTCTTTTCATATAATCCCATATTTTAGAGGCTTTGTTCATTTCTTTTCCCTCTTTTTTCTCTAATTTTGCCTTATCATTTTATTTCATTGATTTGGTCTTCAATCTCTGATATCCTTTCTTCTGCTTGATCAATTCGGCTATTGAAACTTGTGTATGCTTCAGTAAGTTCTCGTGCTGTGTTTTTCAGCTCCATCAAGTTGTTTATGTTCTTCTCTAAGCTGGTTATTCTAGTTAGCATTTCATCTAACCTTTTTTCAAGGTACTTAGTTTCTTTGCATTGGGTTAGAATATGTTCCTTTAGCTCAGAGAAGTTTCTGAAGCCTGCTTCTGTCAATTTGTCATACTCATTCTCCATCCAGTTTTGTTCACTTGCTGGTGAGGAGTTGTGATCCCTTGGAGGAGGAGAGGCATTCTGGTTTTTGGTGATTTCATCCTTTTTGCTCTGGTTTCTTCTCATCTTCGTGGATTTGTCTTTGAAGTTAGTGACTGTTGAATGGGTCTCTGAGTGGACATCCTTTCTGTTGATGTTGAAGCTATTTCTTTCTGTTTTTTAGTTTTCTTTCTAACAGTCAGGCCTCTCTGCTGCAGGACTGCTGGAGGTCCACTCCAGACCCTGCATATCTGGGAATCACCTGCAGGGACTGCAGAACACTAAGGGTTGCTGCCTGTTCCTTCTTCTGGTATCTTCATCCCAGAAGGGTACCTGCCAGATGTCAGTCAGAGCTCTCCTTTATGAGGTGCCTCTGGATATATAGGGGTCAGTGAACCGCGTGAGGAGGCATTCTGTCTCTTACCAGAGCTCAAGTGCTGTGTGGGCAGTTTCATTTTTCCATTCAGAGCTGCTGAGCAGGGTAGTTTAAGTCTGCTGCAGCGGAACTCACAACCATCTTTTCCCAGGTGCTCAGTCCTGGGAAGGTGGGGCTTTATTTATAAGTCCCTGACATGCTGCTGCCTTTTTTTAGAGATTCCCTGCCCAGCAAGGAGGGAGTCTAGTCACAGTCTGCCTGCAGAGGCATTGCTGAGCTACCATGGGCTCTGTCCAGCTGCTGTGTAAATATCCTTGCAGTTACAGGTAAGGTTAGAATTGCCTCAGTAATGGAGGACTATCTCAGTAATGGTAGACTGCCCCAGTAACGGTAGGTTGCCTTGGTAATGGTGGATGCTCTTCCTCCCACAGAGCTCGACCATCCCTGATCAAGCTCAAACTGCTACACTAGCTGCAAAACTCTCAAGCCAATGCGTTTCAGCTTGCTGGTCTTCGTGAGGGTGGGACCCGTTGAGACAGATCACCTGGTTCCTTATCTTCAGGCCCTTCTTTTTCAGGTTAATGTGAGACTCTGTCTCATAGCCATTCCAGGTGCCAGTTAAAATGGCCGTCCAGATTTGTGTGAGTTTTTGTGCTGGAAACCAGCAGAGCTTGTTGGCTGGCAGGAATCTCCTGGTCTGTGGGTCGTGAAGACCATGGGAGACGCACAGTACCTGAACTGTAGCGCTGGAGTGGCCAGAAAAGACCCCAATGGCCTCCATTGGGTGAGGGGGAGGGTCCTCTGATCCACTGCACTTTCCGGGTGAGGCAGCACTCCACCATGCCTCAGTTTGCTCTCCTTGGGCTACACCCACTGTCCAACCAGTCCCATTGAGATGCACCTGGTACCTTGGTTGGAAATGCAGTGATCACTTGCCCTCTGTCACTCTCACTGGGAACTGTGCTCCAGAGCTGTTCCTATTCGGCCATCTTGGCGGTTCTCTCTGCTTTTAAATATTTTAATTGTTATAGATACAGAATAGTTGCACATGTTTATGGGGTACATGTGAAATTTTGATATATGCATACATTGTGTTATGATCAAATCAGGGTCATTGGGATATTCATCACCTTAAGCATTTATCATTTCTTTGTGTTAGGAACATTCCAATTCTATTATTTTAGTTATTTTGAATTCTAAAATTAACTATAGTTAACTATAATCATCCTATTCTGCTACATTTCTTCTACTAACAGTATTTTTCTGAAGCAGGCTTCGGAAACTTCTCCGAGCTAAAGGAACATGTTCTAGCCCAATGCAAAGAAACTAAGTACCTTGAAAAAAGGTTAGGCAAAACGCTAACTAGAATAACCAGCTTAGAGAAGAACATAACTGACTTGATACTAGGTAACATTTCTTCTATCTAACAGTATTTTTGTTCTTAGTCCCCTATACATATTCAGCTTAAAGAACTCTCACCATTAAGACCCAATAGTACCATGTCACTTTTGTGCAATTATATTAATATCCCTTATTCTGAAACAATTTTCTTTTATAAGTCAGCATCATCTAGTGGTCAAGAGCACAAAATGGAATTAGCCTTGAGTTCAAAGCCTGGTTCACTCACTAATCTTAAGTCCTTACCCTCTAAACTGCAGTTTTCTCATCTAATAAATGGAAATGGTCACAGCACCTGATAGGTAGGTTATAAGATGTAAAAGACACATCCTAAAGTATTTGGGATAACATCTGCAACTTATTAGATATCAAATATAAAGAATCTAGTGGTAATATTGTCATGAATATTTTATTCCAACCTAAACTATGAGACAGATTGGGAAAATAAATTTATCTCCATATTACAAATAAAGAAATACATATATTACACTTGCACATATCTTTGCATGTATATAGGCAGCCTTTGCATCTGCTTGTTCTTAGTTCCTATCCAAAGGACCCTTGCAGTCAATTGTACTATTCCCATTTTAAGGATATGGACAACAGGTGAAGGGACAAAGCTACTTAGTAACCATTAGGATGTAAACTCTGTAAAGATAGGAGCTTTGAGTGTTAAGGTATCATCATTACACACAACACTGCCTAGCATGTAGTAAGCAGTAAGAAATATTTACTGAGTAAAAAAACCAAAGTACTAAAATTATTCTCAAACAATATTCAGTATTGCATAAGCACAAAGATCTTTCACTGTCTGCAGTCTGCCATCATTGTTCTTTATCTAACAGTTTTCTCCTTGTGACATTTCATATTATAGAGGGATTACTTTACCAAAGGAAATGTCTATAATTTCTAATTTGCTCTAATACATTTTTGGCCTTTAACAGATGCATGACAACTGTACTATACTGTGTTTTGAATTCCAATTATTATAAGACAGATGCCTGCCCTTTTCTACAAAGCTCAAAGCTTCGTGAACTTTCACTGTAAATGGCATTTCAGATTCATAAATGGACATTTTTACTAAGTGTGTGAGCATGAGCTAAGTGTGTATTTAAATCACCCAGTGAGTTACATACCACTTAGTTGGAATAGATAGGAAAATATATACATATTAAAATATATTTAACACAATTTTATAAGTCTATAATATGGTGATCATCAATAAAACAGCAGAACAATAATAAAGCTGGGATTTTAGTACCATTTATTTACCACCCAAGAAGTCAATTCTTTAGGATGAAGCTCTATTCAAAGATCATTTAAAACTATGACTAGCTAGAGACAGGTTCAAGTCCTGATTCTATCATCATCATGGATTGTGTGATCATGAGCAAGTTACTTTGCTTGTCTTCTTTTGTTCATATGAAAATATGGAATAATGATGATGATGATAATAAATATCAACTAGCAGGCTCATGGTACTTACTCTCTTACGCAATGCTCTTAAAAACTCATTATTAACAACGACCCTCTGAATGGACACTGTTTCCTCTCCAATTTACAGATGTTTGCCTCACAGGTAGAATTAAATGAATAAGTATATATGGAAAAGACTATGTTATCAGCGAAGCGCTATGTATTAGTTACAATAGCTTCTTTGGATCACATTTCCATGGACTTTCACAATTTTTATACAAAATCATGCAGACAGACTTGGTTTTAAAGTAAGGTGCCACTTCTTATTATCTTCTGGCCTTATACAATATATTTAAATATTCCAAGATTCAGACTTCTCACCTGCAAAATGGGCATGATATAGAACCCAACTCAGAAGTCTGTTCTGAGGATTTACTGAGATGATGCTTATCACCTGGCATAATTGCTCAGTAATTGCTAGTTATAGTGATGATAGATATAATGGTAAAGAGAAATGTATTTAATGAGAAAGTGGAGTAGAATATTTGAAATGGCAATAGCTCTTTAAATTACTTGATGATACCAAAGTTATTTCAAGGCAAAACAGTTTTTGGGTACATATCCTACTACCTTTAACTATGGTGACAGTGTGACTAGAATGTATCCTACACTCAGTCTAGCTCTAATGTTTCTCATTAGATCCCTATAGCCTAGAAAACTTAAGTGTTCTTTCAGAGTAATCTATGTGAATCTGATTAAATTATAATGCTCTAAATTCTAAGATAGCCTGAATATTTACTAGAGATCCCTGCAAGTAAGAAAATTACCAAATATTCAATACACTCATGTTACAAGTTTATGCATAGCAAATGATTTATTCAAGACACAAGGCAACACATCATCAACATAAAAAAATGTAAAAGTGTATAACTAGTAGAAGAAACTGTAGATATTTAAGCCATTCCCTTTTAGAGGTCTTACATTAGTCATAAAACAGAGCTTATTATTTTTCTACGCAAACTGACCTGTCCTCCTACGTTCTATACTTTAGCAAATGATTCTTGTGGCCCCAATCTAAAATGTTGTTGCCATGTTTGATTCCTACCTCTCTCTCTCATGCCACTGTTCTAAACAGTTATCACGAATTCCCCGCTTTCAGATTTATTTACTTTTCTCCATTCTTGCCACCATGCTCCTTGTCTTGGCCTTCATTTTTTTCCACCTATACTACTGCAGCAGAATGGTTACTGACCATTATCCCTTGCAGTCCGTTTGACATCCTATAACTAACAGGATCTTAAAGTAAGCACATCTTATCAATTCGATTTCCTTCTTAAAATCTTCAATGATTTCCTCTGTCCCTGCAATAATGTCAAACTTTCTAATATGTTACATGGTCTACCCTATTCCTACATCTCAAACTATCTGAAACTTCTTCGTTTGCCTTACGTACTTCTCCCTTAAACACAATATTCTAGACAAAATGAGCTTCCTTCACTTCTTCAATAGTGCCAATGCTTTCTTTCCTCTTCTGAATTTTTAAACTTCCCTCTGCCTACAGAAGTTTCTCCTCATCTTTCTTTACCGAGGTAATGCCTACTCAACCTCAGAGAGTCTGTTTATCCATCACTCTCCAGGAAGCCTTCTGCAAACCTTCAGCCAGATTCTGTGGCTCCTTTATTGCCTCCATAGCACTCCTTATCTACCCTCCTCATAGCACTCAAATCACTGAAACATAATTACCTTTCCTTTTTTGTTTTCCACTAGACTCAGTTCTTTGAGGACACATCCTGTGTCTGATACAGTTGTTACTGCATCCTTAGGACCCATCTTAAAACAAGGCACAGATCAGAAGCTCAACACAGATTTTTTAAGTGTGTGCCTACATGAAAAAATCAGATCAGAACAGAAAGGATTCATAAACAAAAACAAAGCAGTATAAAGAGGTAAAATAGAGAACAATTTTAGGTACTGCAGTCAGGGAAGAAAACTTTAAGGTGTATTTAAGCAAAAAGACTTCGAAAAGAAAAATGAACCAAGTGGACGCCAAGGAACAGAGCCTTTCAGGCAGAGAGAATTAGGCAGAGCTTCTGAGGTTCAAGGGAATGATAAGGAGGGTAGTGTAGCTGGAGAACACTGAGCAGAAGGAAGAGTGGTAGGAGTTAAGTTTAGATCATGTAGTAATTTGTAGGCCAAAATAGACTTGAGTTTTATTCTGTGTACACAAAATGACTGAAGAGTTTTTAAGAATACCTGAATAGAATCTAACATTTATTTCTTAACTATTCATCATAGCAAAGGACATTGAAAAACTATTCTAAGATTTTTAAGAGAATTCACCTGGAAGAATGAAGTTCTGAGACATTAAAGATGTAAAGTCACAGATTGTTTCACAAATAGAGAATTGAATCCCAGGCAGGCTGATTATTTTACTAAAAATTATGCTGAAAACATCTGGTCAGCAGAGATGAGAAGCCACGACTTTTGACTCCCTGCCTGGTTTACTTTTATAAGGATGAAGAAATACATACGTTACTTGGGACCATATATTTACAAGCTCCTAAATGGCCATCACAGGTATGATAAGCAACTTCAGATGTTGTTAAACTTTATCACATTTTAAATATCTATTGACAAAAATTTTCAAGGCAATGACAGAGTTGCACTTATTATTTCTGTTTCTTATAGCATGTGTCACAGACCATCAACACCCAATGTCAAAGTACAATGAATATGTAGTTCACTTCCTTTGAATTCTTCCTAAAGTGATGCAAAAATAATATGCCATTCACAATTGCTACAAGAGAATAAAATACCTAGGAATACAACTAACAAAGAACGTAAAGGACCTCTTCAAGGAGAACTACAAACCACTGCTCAATGAAATAAGAGAGGACACAAACAGATGGAGAAACATTCCATGTTCACGGCTAGGAAGAATCAATATCGTGAAAATGGCCATACTGCCCAAAGTAATTTACAGATTCAACGCTATCCCTATCAAGCTACCAATGACCTTCTTCGCAGAACTGGAAAAAACCACCTTAAACTTCATATGGAACCAAAAGAGAGCCTGCATAGCCAAGTCAATTCCAAGCAAAAAGAACAAAGCTGGAGGCATCACACTACCGGACTTCAAACTATACTACAAAGCTACAGTAATCAAAACAGCATGGTACTGGTACCAAAACAGAGATATAGACCAATGGAACAGAACAGAGGCCTCCGAGGCAACACAACACATCTACAACCATC